>BGNK01003197.1:275-76515 GCA_003297005.1 Symbiodinium sp. clade A Y106 | reverse complement strand
GTGCCCACGACATGCAAGAGCTTAACATTGCAAGATGGACAGGATGCATTGAAGCCCGGTGCCCGTAAAAGTGGCAAGTCCGTGTGTGAGCAAGTGGCTTGTGCTGAATCCATTTTGGAGGCCTGGCAGAAGATGTCAAGCAGAAGTTTGAGCCCGACTTCCACTGATGTGGAGTGCCATGCAGTGCTGAGGCGGCTTCGCAAAAAGTCAGACCGCGCCGAACCCTTAACCTTAAACCCTGAACCAAATTCTACAAGGAACCCCTTGCCCAGTTTGGGTAATAATGCCACCTTAGAGAATATAGATGGGGTAATTGGTTATTCCTATACTTGTATTGATAATGGGGAAGTAGTAGTGATAAATCGGTGAAGTGTAGGGGGGAGTATAGGAATAATCATCTAATGGGTTGGCGGTGGCATTCCCAAACGGGGCGAGGTATCAGCTAACTTAATGCGGGTTTTGAAAATTACTTTGCATTCTTCGTGACGTCTTCATATTTTATGTGGACCCGATTACTGGGGCTACATTATGCGGGTTTCCGAAAATTAGGCGTACCTTATTTAGGGGTCCTTATAATAAGGAACTTTACTATTTAGGGTACTCTCCTTTGAGGGTTTAGGATTTAGGGTTACTATTTCGGGTACTATATTATAGGCTATAGGGTTACTGCTTAGGGTACTACATTAGGGTCTCATATTCTCGGGGCTTTCCTGTCTTCCGAAGTTGCCATGTCCAGCGCGGCCTCCGACCAGGAGGTCGACTTCCTTCCTGGGGCAATCCACTCGAGTCCCAGCGCCAGGTCCGCCTGTGCACTATAGGGGCCTTAATAATTATATATACTGTTATAGGGATTTAGGATAGGGGCCTTAATGATTACCTAAAATTTGGGGGTTCCTTATCATACAGTATAATGGGCCACAAAACCCTATTCTAGTTGTTTAAGGCCCCAATAATACCATGCAGTTCATTCCTTGTGGACTTTCACCAGTTTCTGGACAATTGGCCTGCAGGTTAAAGGTGCCTCCATCACAGAAGGCGGGGGATCTGCACCTCTGGTGCTCGCTCTTGGTAGGACGACGCTGATACTTGTCAAGTGGGCCAGTTCCGCCTCGCCTCGACTTGCGCCTCCGACTACTTTGAACTCAAGCCTCTGCTGGACAGCTACGCCCGAAGCTCTAAAATCCCAGCTGTCTGACTGCTAGCCATCCTCTATTACGATCGTGTCGCCTGCTTTGGAAGGTGGCGGTCGAAGGACTGAACTTTGTAATCGATTTTGTAGGGGTTTCAGAAAACAAGGGACCCTTCTGTAGACCCTTAAAAGGATGTAAAGAAACTCCCAATGTAGCCTTGGGCATCAAAGGCTTTTCAGGTCTTGTGAGTTCCATGGGCGCAAGCCTTTCCTTCGCTCGCTCCCTCTCTCTCTCTCTTTCTCTCTCTCTCTCCTTTTATCCCTCGCTCCCTCGCCTTTTTCTGAGCAGTTCCAAGGAGGATCAAGGAACACCCTTCTTATCGCCGGCTTGCAGGATCATCATGAGCGTGTTTCTCGCATTCGTCCGTCTCACGATGATGGCTCTCATTTATTCAGACGACTTCCTGATCCAGTATATTCCATTTAACATTTAACAGCCCGACCCAAGGGAATCATCTCCGCAACCGCATTGACCGCGAAGCTTGAGGTGTGGGTTTATAATTTAGGAAGTTGGGGCTTAGTGTAGCGGGTTTCATCTCGGAAATCTTAGGGGTTCGCAGCTTGAGGTTGGTGTAACTTCAGTAGGAGAACTCCACGCCTTCTCCCTGAAAAGAAGATCAGGGGAAGATTAATGGAAAAGAACACCCGCACTCCTCCCCACCTACACAGAAGAGGAACACATGGTCTCGTCGCAGATCAGGAGAAGCCTGTGGTGTGTCAACTCCATCGACAGCTTGCAGTACAGGCTTGCGGTTCGGGGGGGCCATAGAGGGTGCTTGCAACTAAATAAAATAGGGGGCGCGGGCTCTTAACACTAGTCTGGGATAGAAGCCTAAATGATTATGAAACAAGTACAAGTTTCGTTTCCGAACCCCCAAACTCCGACTCCTGTTATCAAGGCTCCGTATTCGCGGTACTCCTCATAATGGTCTCTAGTTGCCGAGTTTCTGAAGCTACCACGGGGCGTGCTCCCAAAAGATCCTGCGATATGCGGAGTTGGCTTTGGAGCGATTTGCCGTGTAGGGGTCTTATCACCCGATCGAGCCTGCAGCATGAGTTTAACCCCTGCATGTAGGTGGTTGAACCGTGTCTCTAGCATTTGAGGGTTTCGGGTTCAGCGCTGAGGGCAACATTTCCTGGCTCAGCTTGCTGCCCTGGTCTGCCCACAAGTGGCAAGGCCGGTACAGTGGAGTGGTTTGCTTCGAGCCAGCACTACTGACTTAACCCCTCGCCCCCTGAATAGTGTCGACTACACCTTGACAAGAAGCAACTCGGGATCTACTGCCCAGGGAATGTCAGAGGGTCATGAGCCGCCTCAAGCCTCAAATTCATTCGAGCATAAACCGGACGTGCCTTGGACCACCGTAAACAACTGGGGTGCCTCTCCCCACCTTAGGGCCGCGCGGTCCTGCATTCCTGATGAGCTTCGAGGTCGTCGCAAAGTCGGCGGATAAAGCGCCCCGCCGCGCTTGCCAGATCTCGCGCTATGTGGCCGTTTGCCTTCCTCAGCGAGCAGCCTCTCGTCTCCTAAACAACCGTAGCTGGTGTCCCATCAGTTTTCTTTGGGGTTTGGGGATGGTGATGGCGAAGTAGCTTGGAAGGATTGTCTGAAGTCTGAAGCTGTTTGTTCCGAGCAGGTTTGTCGTGGCTATGCCCTCATCAATGCTGACGGCTATACGTCTCGAGTCGGTGCCAGGGCAGACTGTTAGGATGCAAGTAGCAAACAGGTAGTCGGTGCTAGGGTAGCTGGGTAGCTAAAGGTATTCATTCATCCGCCGCCATCACAGACCTGTGGCACAGGCGCTAGAAGACTCCACGATCACTTACGTTCTAGCAGCGGGCACCGCGCTAAACGGCGTGGGAAAGTTTATTGGTGGAGTCCTGATCGACCGATATGGCGCACGCTGCTCGGCAGCATACATTTCTCGGCTCGCTGCAGACTCGGGTTTAATCCGTTTAATCCTTTGCATCCTCTGGTCTCTTAGAAGGCTTTCCCGTCGACGAGGCCAGGTTCTTATCCCACTCTAATCGTATCACACCACCGTGGCTAAGTGCTCCAAACCCACTTAGCTGACACCTGCATAATCATAATCTCAGCGAAGGTTGCGGCTGTGATATTGCTGGAGATTTTTAGGATATGCGCGTGTAGTCAAAAAGTAAGTGTTTGTATGTGTGTGTGCTTTACATATTATGTGCACATTGGCCGTGGCCACGTTCGTACATATTTCAGTGCAGATGTGGGTATAAATAAGCACATACGCACATACACGTCATGCACAGCTCAGTATCACTGTATACTGCCACATAGCAGCATCCCATTGCAACACTGACATCCGGAGTCCGGCTGCACCAAGGGCGCTTCCTCTCCGTGTCGATGTTCTTGATGGCCATAGGGGCCGGTATCTTCGGAACTGGACATCATCTGACGATGCCGCTGGTCGGCCGCTGGGTTCCATTTAAACAGCTTACTTGAAGCCTGCCTGATTGTGGTTATAACTTAAGAGAAGTCCGCTACCACCCCAGAGAACATCGAGCAAAAGAAGACTTCAATAGAACCCGTTTCGACCCCTACAAGTATGGTACACAACTACAAGTCTAGAAACTTGAGGGTTTATTATA
Organism: Symbiodinium sp. clade A Y106; assembly: GCA_003297005.1. Classification (NCBI taxonomy): domain Eukaryota; class Dinophyceae; order Suessiales; family Symbiodiniaceae; genus Symbiodinium; species Symbiodinium sp. clade A. The sequence goes on along the minus strand of BGNK01003197.1, from coordinate 72,707 downwards.
GCACCCAGGCCTAAACTAGACCCTTCACCCTCAACTCTAACCAAGCAGGCTACGTTATTCTGCAGCTCTGTGCGGCTGGCGGCTGGCTCTCGGCCTGTAAGCGGCTCGACAGCAGTTTGGTCCCAAGCTCTGGGAACCTTTCCTTTCGACCCTGAGCCCTGAAGCTCAAGCCCTAAACACTACGGGCCCTACACCCCAACCCGATTACTGCCTAAAACCCAAATAAATCCTAAAAAATAGCCCTTGAGGCCCTACCTTTATCTGTCACTTGACATGAGGCTGATGGAGCAGCACTTCGAGCCGGAGTTGTGGAGTTGGTGCTTTGCTGTGGTGGGGGTCGGATCGAGGGCTGGCTCCGCGTGCTCGAAGTTGGCTTTAGGGAGCCTCTTGAAGGTCACCCTGGGCCAAGCTTACGGGGATTGTGCAAATTTGTTCTAAGGGTCTCATATATGGAGTCCACTTTGGGATTAAAGTATCCAGGTCATGCACTGGCAGTCCATCGCACTGAGCACTGGTGCGACTATGGTCCTGCTGCGGTACATCTGCCTATGGTTCATACCTCTAGAGCGAATGACTCCACAGAGGCTTTCTCAAGGTGGCACCACGAGGCCCTGGTGCGAGCGTGTGCTGCACATCACCTGCAACCCGAGCATGCTCCTCTACTTCTGCATCGCCACTCGGCCACCAACCCACATTCACGGACGCAAGGAGCAACCACGTAGGACTCTGCTCTCGCACAGTTTCTGCACAGGTCACTGGCTGCTATAGCATCGCGCACGGCGCGGAGAACGATGCCCCACTCATCTTGCAAGACGCCTTGCGCCTGAGCCCTGCGGACGCAGCCTCAGAGAACGAAGCGCATGCCCACTGCATGCCTGCGTATCTGTAGTACAAGGGTCTTAAATAGTCTTAAAACTTTGTCAAAATCATTCCTGAAGGCCCAAATGGGGTGAAACCGAGGCTTCCTGACGGCCCACTGTAGATGTGAAGCCGAAGCTTTCTGGAGCCCACGTGGGGGTGAAACCGATCCAAGCGGGGGTGAAACCGAAGCTTCCTAAAGGCCCACTGTATAGGTGAAGCCGAAGCTTTCCGGAGCCCACGTGGGGGGTGAAACCGAAGCTTCCTGAGGCCCAAGTGGGGGTGAAACCGAAGCTTCCTGAAGGCCCACTGTAGAGGTATTAGAGGTGAAGCTGAAGCTTTCTGGAACCCACGTGGGGGTGAAACCGAAGCTTCCTGAGGCCCAAGTGGGGGTGAAACCGAAGCTTCCTGAAGGCCCACTGTAGAGGTGAAGCCGAAGGTTTCTGGAGCCCACGTGGGGGTGAAACCGAAGCTTCCTGAGGCCCAAGCGGGGGTGGGGGGCGTCTCAAGGTGCCCCTACTTGTTACCGGCAATGCCTCACCAAGCGTCCCACGCCACGTTGTGCCGTGGGAAATAAGGATGCCAGCATATCAGCATCCGTCTACCCTGCTGGGCTCTTCACGTCCCTGCTCGTGGCAGAAGCCTGCCTCTGTTTAGTCTTGCTCAGAGGTTCAAGTCGTGGTCTTGTTCTGCTCTGAGACATGGTTTTATGCTGTGGTCTCCAAGCCCAGGCACCCTTGTACTCCTTCCTTCGGCGGAGACGTGCGAAGTTCGCATTGGAGCTAACTCTGCAGATACTGGCCGTGGTTTCGGCATTCACGCTGATGAAGGCCGTCTCTTCCGGCTGGTCGGAGCTCATTGCCTTTGAGGTGCTCTTCTTCCTCCTTGCCTCCTCAGACGCTTGGTTGGCCCTTCACAGCTCAATGTCTGGTCGTTAACGCTGCAGGAGAAGACATTCCAAGAACAGGGCCCGGAAGCACGTTTTCTTCTTAAAGTCATATGCATGATCGGAGGTTGGGCTGACGTACTATGTCACCCCGAATATGTTTCCACTCTTCTATGGCGACGACTGCGCCTTCGCTAGTGCCGTGCTGGACGTGGTGGGCCTGTCGTCGTCGTTTATGTTCCAGATGGCATCTAGTGTCATCTTCAAATCCGGCGTCTTTGCTTGCATTGACTGGAAGGGCTCTGGAGAGCATTGCAACACTTGCTATCCCCATCTCTGAAACTAGCCCCCTTGTAGTTATGCATGAGCCGGTAGGCAAACATAACGATGCATGACAGGGCCATCGTTTGGTTTTGACCCCTTTCACAGCTTTCTGTACTCTGGCGGCTTGTCCCGAAAGCCCTACGCCCTGAAAGCACCTTGCCCCACAGCCCTGACCCGGGTTTCCAGGTGGTTCCTGGGAGCACGTGCTGATGCTGCTGACTGGAGCCATGGCGGCAAAGCCTTGTTGGGCAACCAAACGATAGGAAGACTACCTCGAGTTTCAGAAGCCTAGTGGTGGGCAAAAGGTCTTCAAAGGCGCTGCATGAGCACAAGCCCACCATGATGTAGCTTAGCCGCGAGGCCTTGCGACTTTTCAACTCCTGGCCACTACCGTTCTCAGCCTCTTTCCGCGCCTGACCCCTCACCTGGCCTTTTGTGAAGCAGCTCCTTGGCACGGCGCTTTAGCCAACGAGGTTAAGTTCGGATCTGTTCTGGATATGGGGGTTTGAGAAGATGCGGAATTTAAGTAGCCGGCTGCGAGGGTATAATCATGTATAATCAATCTTGAACTTCATCTTAGATATTTACTGCTTTTGTGCCTGCAGCAAGCGTGGTTATCTTGAGACTTCGCAGATAGGCCGATGAATGAAAGCCCTGCAAAACCTGAACCTTACAGAGTGCCCATGCCATGTGAGTTCAGGTGGCAGACGAAGTGACCAATGCTTCTAGCGATCCCGACCTGCATAACATCGTGGAGGCCTTAGTGTTCTTGCAGAGCAGGGTTAAGGTTTTCTTTTCCGAGTAAGAATTTCGGCTTAGCACGAGAGGGGTACTTCTTTGATCCTTAGAGAAGAGCACCAAGGTCGAAACTGCCCAGATCATTGGGCGCAAGCACGAAGACGGCGAAGACCGCTTGAGCGTTTAAGTCCGCTCGCAGTGATTGCAAAAGCAAGTTGCACAGTTGCCGTGAGGGTACCTCTCAATGGCCTTGCGTGGGATACCACGAGTTGCACAGCCAATTGACAACCGCTTTGGCACAGCCGGCATAATTATGTTGGCAGGTGGGCAGCAGCGGGCAGACATGCCCACGGAGACCACATCCTGCGTTGCAGGCCTTTTTTGACATCGCTCTTTGTTGTCCGCCGTCGTGAGATCTATGAAGCCCTGCGAGGCTTTGGTGACCAGGTCACGTGCGCTCTCATCAGGGGTCCCATCGATCATGTCCTCCTGTCTTTTCGCCGAGCGACAACAGACGTGTGCACACATATCTAGAAACTCGAAGCCTGATAGTTGCAGCTGCGTGCGTTTGCACCGCATCGGCGGCATGCCCTAAACCCTCGCTCAACAAGATATAATATAGGGGCCTAACTACCTATACTATGTTGGTTCCTCATTAGAATTAATGTCGAATGGGCCCAAAACCCTATTCTAATAATTCAGGCCCGTATATTAGGCTCAGCCATTATAGCTCTGGCTGTTGCTGGCTTGCTCTTGCTTCGAGCTGCAGAGCCCCAAGTCCTGACTCCTAAACCGGCTCTACCAGAACATAATATTCGACATAATAAAAAGCACTACAATATATAGTATGGCATAGCATATTGCACTATAGTGTGGCATAGTATAGTATAGTATAGTTTTGTATAGTATAGTATAGCGTAGTGGAAAGATGAGAATACAATACATTACATTTTCTCTAACATGATGCCATATAACAAGATGTCGGTTAACGTAAACAAAATGTGATGAAATGTAATATGGTTTTAAAATCACACAGCCACAATATACTACAATACAATATAGTTCAATCTAGAAAACATGAGTCATTATGGGAGAATAAAAGGTAGTTTGAGATTGCACCATAATATAACATAATACTGTTTAGGTGTATATATATATACATATACATATACGTATGTGTAGATGTGTATCCATGCATATACATCTTCTTTATAGTTATGATTCCTTGATAAACTCTTTTTCAGGCTAGGTATATGAAGTATGCATACATTGCCATTTTATGACTAGAAGGATAGTTATTCTTGTGTCGATATAACAACGGCAATAGCAAGCATTTATGATGTAAGATCCATCACATGGCATAATCAACAGAGTAAGACAGTTCATACATGATCATAAACGAGAATATAAGACAATTTAGGGTAGGAAAAACAGATAATACGCTATTCAAATACAAGTCATACATACACACACACACACCTACGCGTTCATGTGTTGATTGATTTGTGTATATACAGGTAAACATATCTATCTATCTCTACACATACAAACATATATGTACATTTATCTGTATATACATAAAATTCTGATTCTGTACAGATAGTAAGATCCATGTGTACAATGTCAAGACAAAAAATAGCTCCTGGACAGGTACTTCGCTAGCGGGCTCCGCCCGGGTCGTCTCGCACGCCCTCGGCCTTCAGAGCTCGCGCTGCTCGTCTAAAAGGACGACACCACCACCCCTTGTTCTTCTTGTTCTTTTTGTTGTTGTTGTGTTGTTGTTGTTGTTCTTTTTGTTGGTGTTTGTCATTCTTTTTTGTCGGTTATTCTACGACTGTAGTCAGTTATATGGGAGGGTTTGTGAGGGATCAGCGGTCTAGGGTTTGGGGCTTCGGCGGATCGGGGTTTGAGTTTTCGAGCCGGGCGAGGGGTCGGGGGGAGGGTTTCCAAGCTCTTGGGTCATATCAATGATTTCCAGCCAAGGCCCCGCATAGCTCCTGCATGCCCGAAGTACAGATGCCCAACGGAGGCGAGGACCACCTGTGACTTCTATCCAATCAGAACCGACTGCCAGAGCCATCCAACATACATTGGGAACTCATATAGACATACAAGTAAGTAAGTCTGTTTGTCTCTCTATCTGCCGCCTCTATTGCTTGATTTATGTATGATATCTCAGCACTTGAAGCTTTTTGGGTGGTGTGGCTTGTGGGCAAGCAGAAATTCGAGAGGGCCAGGCAGTCACTCTCTGGTGTTATGCGGTTGAAGTCTCTTTAAGACTCTTTAAGACGCAGTTGGACGTTGCATGCTGTCGTCTCGGGAACAGAGTGAACAGCCTGTCATCAATCGGCTTCCCTACATCTTATAGTTCGTGAATCAAAGCACAGGTGTTTCGTGGTCGTGCACATCGTTCTCAGTACATGTTGAGTATTTTGTGTGAAGTCTTTCCACAGTTGACTTTCTGCGGTTGTGACATGGGTCACCTGTTTTGCTGCCAGTCAGATCAGAGTCATCAAACAGGAGTTACCAAGGTCTTCTCAGAGCATTGAGTATCGGCATGGTGACAGATTGTGATCATGCAGCAACAACAATGGGCTGACGATCCCCGAGATGGCTAGAGACACAGCCAGTCTGAACACAGCAGCTGCGACTGCACTCATAGCCAGAATCATAGCAACATGGCAAATGCAGAATGCAACGACGACAACGACTTTGATGATGATGATGACGATGCTGCTGCTGATGACCATGATAATGCGGCGATGACGATCATGATGATGTTGGTGATGATGATGAGGTCAACGGTGAATAAGTGATCCGATAATAGGTGCTGGTCACACTAATGATGCTGTTACCGGCACCATTCTTGTTCATGGTCGTCGTGCAGCAGTAGCAGAGACAGTGTAGCAATAGTGGTAATTAGTAAGTCGTCGGCGTCTTCGGCGTGGTGGTGGTGGTGGTAGGACCGGTTCCCTATAAACTTCCTCCTAAGGCAATAGAAACCTCTTCTGTTGGTAAGATTTCCGCCTGCGACCCGCGCCTCCGCCCCTCGAAACAAGGCTCGCATAGCGAATGTATGGCCGTCGAGTTGAGAAGGAGCCAGACCTCGGTCGCAGCCCCTGGAACTGAGCTGTTTGGAATGCGCGGCTCAGGATCTAAGAATCTAAGTAGGACGATTCAGGACTTGAATGTTTGCTTTGATGTACTGAGTACTGGGTTTGGGGCTTCCGGGAACAAGTTTAAGGTTAAGCGGCATAAGGTCATGCATTTGGGTGTCACGTGATTTGTTTTCGCCTACGGTGGCAATGGCAGGGTGAGAAGTGCAACTGCTCGATTCTCCCAAATATCAAAATGCTGCTGCAGGACCACACGGTCTTGGCAAAGCATGAGCTGATTTCTCTCGTGCTTGCCTATCTATATAGTCTAGGATCTGCTGTCGACACACTGTACAGTTCAGACAGCGCATACCGATAAAGTTGGATGAAGGATGTCCAGCTCTGGCAGTCTGACGAGCCCGTCGCTGGGACCGGGTTTGCGGCTCGGGGCATAAAGGGCTAAGCCCTATAAAGCTTAGGCCGAGCATCCATGACTTGCTTGATCTTGAGCGGCAAAATCTGGGCCTGTCAGACTCCAGCCTTTACTGGGATCTTGTTGAGGGTAATGAGGACATCATAAAATACAAATGTAGGGTAAATAGTAGATGATGTGATGATATGCTTTCCTTGTTGTGGTATCTTCACTTAAGTTCCTTAGCAAGAGCCCAGTCTACCCTGCAGCAGTCAGGGCTGACATTGGAGGGCTCAGAGGGTTGGGCGAGCTTACGCCGATAGTTTGAGCGGAGCACCGTTTCGTAGCTTAGCAGGCCTGGCAGGCCTGAGGTGCTGCCGGATTACACATTCCTCGGCGCTACTGTTTCTATTTCATGGACAGTCGGGAGACTGGCACGCTTGAGCTGCACGGTTCTCTCAGGTCAGCAGCGCTCGCTTTGTACAGCATCATGGAGCGAACTTCCTCTGTTTGGCTTTTTTGGCCCCGTCTGCACATTCCATCGTAAAGCACTGCTATTCCAAGCTCAGCCGGTCCGCAGACACTCTTCCAAAGCTCTGCACGAGAACAGCTGGGTTTCGAACTGCGGTGTGCAACTCGACTTACGCAGGCCCTCCCAGCAATGTCTCCCCATGCCCTAGCAGCGACATGGTCATCGTGCATACATGGCATGAGATTGCAAGAGATCATCGAAAAGTTTGACTCGGCTAGCATCAGCTAGTGATATGCACAGATTCTAACTTCGAGTCTGACAGGGATGTGTGGCAGTAGCACAGGACGAATCTGACACCACCGTTTCTGACAAGTATACCTATTTGCGGTCAGCAAGATGGCTGCCCGTTATTGTAATTGTAGGGGTTGGCTTCTACTACTTCAGCTGTCCAGGTGTGGGCGTATTTGCAAGGCAAGGGTAAGGGCAGGAGTTTCACCACATGAAGCATGCATGTGCAAGAGCCGAATTGGCGGATACAAGATCTGTGCAGTCGGACCATGCCGAACACGGTGTCGACCAGCTGCAGCAAGCCATGAAGTGGAGTTGCAAAAATCGGAAGCATCACCATGACTTGACCCACTTGGGGAAGTATGGTAGGCTGCAGAACCCTGTCTTGCAATCCCGAGAAGAACCTTGCATTGAACGCAGGCATCCTGAGCTCAATGCCATTCCTCTAGGAAAGGAGTGATTTTCTGACGCGGCTCTTCATGGACGCTCCGACGCCACCTCACCCAAAGTATACAATAAGGCCCTACAGTCCACTGCTTCTGGCACGAAGTCAGCATGCGTGTCTGTGGCGTGATGCTGCAACAATGCTGGCTGGCATCACATAATTGCAGGACTCCTAGTGATCGCGATAGCAATGATTGTCACATGGCAGCATGAAGAGTTTGGAGAAGTCGTAGCACCTGTCATGGCCTGGGATCACTTGGAACTGCAGTCAAGCATTCGATGCTACTGCAGCTCGGCATTGCTGGAAGAATGAAGGGTTTGTTGCATGGACATCCGTTGCAACTGGGTCAAGATGCATGCCAGGGCTGAGTACGTCTATCATCTGTATTCATCTATTTAAGATTGTTTCTGATATTCGTGCTACTATGGTTGCACCATCATTACTGCTGCTGCTGGTACTGCTACTGCAGCTATTCACGCGACTACTGCTTGTAGCTGGCAGCTAGTAGCTACCGTCTAAGAGCTGCCAACTACAATGACTGTGGTAGCTACGACCGAGCCTCTGCTGCTGTTGCAAGAAGTATTGACGACGACGACCACGATGACTACCGTGTTGCCATCGCAACGATTGCCACTACCGCTGCTACTGCTGCTGTAGCTACTACTACTACTACTAACAATACTACTAATACTACATCTACTACATCTACTACTACTGCGACTGCTTACTACTAGCTTCACTGCTCCACCACCACCACCGTCACCGCCACCACCACCATCAACATCAACACCACTAGCACTACGGCTGCCGCCAGCACGACGACCGTCCATGCAATCAGATTTGGTTATGTCGCTTCACAGTTTTGGCGCGCAGCAGCTGTTTCCCGTACGAGAATGACAGTGGGGTCTTGCTGCACGTAATGTTCTAGAGTCGTGCATGCGACATGCCCCGAAAAGGTTTGCGGTTTCGGGAAAGCTAGGTGGTTTACGGAGCTTGGGGCTCCATTGCGCATGATCGATGCCTAAAAATAAACACGGAGTGCCCAGCTCCCGTCAATCCATCTTGTGCCCCTGCCTTAAGGCAATTACCCTCGCCAGTGGTCGCGGCTTCGTTTGCCGACGGACAACGTCAAGGCCCGTCCAGGCTAGCAGCCGTCCGGACACGACCACAGCGAGTAATTAACACCAATAGATGTACAGGTCGCAGGAGAGCCAGGTTCCCCATGGCAGCGGATCTTAGACAAGGAGTGGAGTGCATATCTCTTTGGCTCGAGATCAGGATGGTGAACGGCCCTTGGCCTTCGGTGGTGACCTTTCTCCGAGTGTTCCATGGCGCTGTTACAGACTTGGATGAGGTTTTCCTCCCTAGCTACTACCATTTCTGGCCGCGACGGGACTTCTGGCCCAACACTGCGCTGGTGCTCGTCTGGGATGAGGACACTCCTGTCACTCCTGTGTTATGCCTTGTTTATACACCCTATGTTACAAACCCAATCAAGCATTTTAAATCCTCAACCCTGAATCTGCACACTTACAGGCTATCCAGACGGAAACGTAGTCGTACCTTCAACACCATCAAGAATGCATGATGCAAGCTTTAGAGAGCTCTTGAGATCTCTGAAGGGGTTCTAAACCGCAAGCAGGAATTCGATGAAGCAGAATCATAAAACAGGCTAGACAACATAATATAGGGCCATATAGGGGCCTTCTAGTTACCTATACTATGTTGGGGGTTCCTTATCATAACTATATAATGGGCCAAAACCTGCATTAAACAGGAGTCCGAGGAGGATCGAAAGGCGGCCAGACGACTGCACGACAAGTGGGACGCAATCTTCGCAAACAAGGAGCAGCTAGCAACCGGAGTCAACCAGAGGAGCCAACAAGGATGTGTGTGTGTGTGTGTGCGGGTGTGTGTGTGTGTTTGTATACATGTATGCATTAAAACACGATAGACAGACAGCCATACATATCTATACATCTGTATGTATCTTATACATTGTTACACAAACATACATGTGTGTATATGTACATACGTATGTATATCACTATGCATGCATATATATGTATTTAGAGTATTATAGACTAGGTATACGCACCAGTGTGTAGTGCACATACACATATGTGCACATGAATATACGTGTATATTTATGTATACGCATATGTATATGTATGTACATACACATACATATATATATATATAGGTCTGTGTATATGTATATATATATATGTACTTTACATAGAGAGATAGAGTTCCCTGCATGTAACTTGATGTAATTTAGTGTATCGCAATGCACTGCAATGTATGCAGGGCTTGCGGGTTTGGGACTTTGAAGTTCTGGGCTTGGGGATTTTGGAGTGTTGGGTGTTAGATTCAGGATTCTTGGGGCTAGCGTTCATCACTTCCCGCAGAACAACACAGATGTTCTAAAGCTTTCTGTCTGAGGAAAACAGAATGCTGCCCTTAAGAAGCTGCGACAGCCATCAGAGAGTCCGTAGCCGTAGCCAGGAGACACGGCACGAGTTGGGTGGACCTGTTCGAGAGAAAGCCGCCCTCCAACGTGGTCTGCGATGTGAAGAAGCAGGGGGCTAAAGACCGCGTGTCCAACTACGGTTATATCCGGCAGGCGTCCGCCTTTTATGAGGCCGACCAGACTCTTCTCAGGAATTCGGCCCTGTTGGAGACGTCAGATCTTCAGCTGAGTCAGGAGGAGGTCTACATCTTACTCTGCGACTCTGATATGGCCTTTGTCGCCCCAGCACATCCGCTGGCTCTCTTTGACCGTACGAACATGACGGGCCCACTGCTCAGTACAGTAATGTTCAACTCAGCGTAGAGCCATTAGATACCTTCTTCTCCCCTTCCCCCTTAAACCCTAAACCCCCAAACCGGGTAGTTCGTATTTTGCCGAGCTGAGGCCCCTCGAAGTTCCGTCCTCGCTTGCTGGGCGTTTGGGGCCGCTCCGCAGAGGGGGGAATCTCGCGGGAGACCAACTTTCAGAGCACGCCTTCGGTTGCTAGGTCTTTTGCACTTTTACTTTTGTGGTTGTTGAGGCAGAATAATGGGAAAATGGATACCCCACTACTATGGTTGGGATGTTGGGGAACCCGAGGTTGCCACGTTTATGGACCAGCAGCCCTGGACGATTCGCTTTGGGGATTTCCCGCTTGTCCGCGAGCGCATCAGGCAGGCGGTCTTCAGCAACATGCTCCCCGGCAGCCTTATCTTCGCTCGAAGCTTTCGGCTGTGACCTGAGAATTTCAGAAGACGCAAGGAAGGACGCCAAAATAAAGCCTGAACAGTCGGACTGACCCAATCCCAACAAGAACGACCCCCAAGTTAATTATAGGGGCCTAAATAATTACCAATACTATTTTGGGGGTTCCTTATTATATAATTATAGTATGATGGGCCCCAAAAACCTTATTCTAATCATAAAAGCCCCTATAATAAGGGCCTCCAGGCATCGATTCTTCATTGCAGATCCCCGGAAGGGTTGGCCGGAGGAGAAGCCATACCACGAGGTTCCGATCGCATTGGTACGTTGGACAGGGAGTCTCGGGCACCACTGGAAATCATGGAAGTCAGTGACGGTTTAGGGCGATTTAGGGTTTAAGTTTCGGTTTAACACTGACATTTGGAAATTTTCCCCCAAGCCGAGGCGTGATGGGGCACAGAGAACGGAGCTTGTGAGGTTCTACTCCCACAAGCCTGCACGGCCCTTGCGGGCTTTCTACAGGCAGCCGGACATGCATACCCGGGAACTACCTTTTGCAGAGATGCAGATTGCATGGTTCGAAATGACCAACGTATCACAAAGTGCCGAGCGGATAGAGCCCGCGAGCTTTCTGGACTTCAGCTTTTCAACCGCAATGGGATTGGTATGGAGATGTGCTCATGCAACCCAGGCATACTCGCTTCACGATCGCAGCGCATCCAATGCGAATGTCCTACTGAATAATCTGTTCTGGATGCCTCAGAAGAAGAGCTACGCCTGGTACTTTCGCAAGCTCACGGTCCTTCCGGATCCCGTTTTGCAAGCAGAGTTCCGTCGCTGCCAGCAAGTTGACTCCATACTCGATTCTAGGCTCGAGAAGTGGTACCTTGAGGAGGCTGCGGCGCGTTTCGAGTCGGCCACAGCCTTCGTGCAGAGTTTGCCCCTGAGCCGATTCCACTTGGCCATCCTTGGCTCTCACGACCTCTCCAGGCCGGCCCAGGCCAGGCGAGCAGCCCGGGCCCTCGGCTCCTTGGGAAGCTGCAGGGACCACCCGCACGGCCACAAGATCTTGGTGCACTGGAATGCGCTGAAGACGGCACGAAAAGAGGCGCGAGACAGCGGTGCAAGCGAGCCAGACGAGGGCGAGACTTTCATGCCTCACAGCCGCTTCGCCCTTCTCCAGATCTGCCTGTATGATGCCATGTGGAACGGCGCCTGGGGCCAGAAGGGGCTGGACAACACAAGCGGATCCGAGCCCCCCTTCGGCAAGCTTGAGGAGCTCTGCTGCGCACGCTTCGCCAGCAGGTGGTGCAAGAAGCCCAGGTCCAAGCCCCAGCTGCGCAAGATCCAAACCTTCCCGCAAAACCCGTGGGGTGCGAGATGTCCAGCCACCAGCTCCCCTGCAGACAGAGCAGGAAGAGCAGATTGGGAATGCCCAGCGCCGGAGATCTTCGAGGAAGAAAGCTTCTGGCGGGTTGCTATGATCCTGAACCAGCACTTGCTCAGAAATCCCTTTTGGGGCCAACCCTGCGAACTCCAAGTGCGAGAGCTCCTCGGCGAGGGTTCGCAGGAACGCTTTACTATTATTGCTTCTATTGACATCTCTCTAGAACACGCTTAGTGATGATGATAATGAGCGTGAGGAGGAGGAGGAGCAGCAGGAGGAGGATGGGCAAATAAATCACAACAGGTGGGTAAACACCGGGTAAGCAAACAAACATTGCATGACTGCATGAACACATGCATGCATGGATTGGTGGAAGAATGGAAGAACGGACGCCGGAAGAGTAGAAGAGTGGGAGGAATTAAGGAATGAGGAATGAAGAGATATACGTATGAGGCTGACCCCTCTCTCTCTCTCTGCGCTCTTTCGCTCGCTATATATACACAACATATGTATGTATGCTACTTGGTATACAATGTACATGCATGCAGCTGCATGCATGTACGTCCAAGGGACTCCAACCCAGGAATTCCGAGCTCCTCCGGGACCGGCTCTACCTGTCCACGCAGAATTCATCCCTTCTGGGGGCGAGCACCTGGCCCTGAGTTTTCGTGGCTTCGTAACGTCTTAAAACGAGGGTTTCAAGCAGCCATGACACATAACACGAAGACCTGAATTCTTGCTTGCCTCTGCAGGCATCCCGCCTGACGGAGCGGCTCTCATCTCATTGAGGGCACGGCTCCTGAAGATCGACCGCAACAACCCCTTCGGACTGGAGGGTGATTGCGACACCTTCGACTTACCACATACACTGCAATGCCACTACGAGAACTTGCGGGCCTTAGTCCAATCTCGCAGAGGTTGGCTGCATTGGCTGCTTTGAGTTCAGACTTGGAGACGAGGCGGATCCCTTTCGGGAGATGCGAAGGACAAGATGCGCTGTGCCTGCCTCCCTGCTTTGATGCTGCATCCCTTTCGTCGTCTTGCCTCTCGCGAGTGCTTGTGTGCAACCAACGCGTTATGCCTCAGTGGTCGGTACCGGTGCGCCGACATGGCGTGCGAAAGAGCAGATTAGTCTTGGGATCTGTGACAGAGTGGGATCTTGAAGAGGCGGCTGCCTGGGTCTATTCCTCTGACGCGCCAGAGCTCACGTCCGGAAGCAAGATTCTGCGCTGCGACGCTTGCAAGCACTAGGTGCAGCGCTGCTCGTGAACTGTCGTGAACCCTTTCGGACCCGCCTGAGCCATGGAGAAGTCCCAGCACGTTCACAGGTTGCAATCTCGGACACACATATGCTTCACGATCGGCTCCGTCTTCCGGCTGGTGTTCCTTGGCATTCAAAGGTCGGAAGTTGTTGTTGCGGGATGCTCATCAAGAACAGGTCTTGTAAAGCTATCGCATGCGCGAGGGTGCTGGAAGGTGCCCAAGAGCCCCAGTAGCTGGCATTCCCAGCCCAGGATGTGCTAATCCACTGTGGTGACTTCAGCAACGAGGGAACCGAAGAGGACTTAGACTTCCGTCAGCGCAAACTGCCACGCCGCCGCTCATTGGGATAGCCGCCAGGGCAAGTTCTTCGGGGGCAGTAATGTGTTGATCGCCCTCTTTTGCAATGCATGGCCCGAACCTGCTTGGGAAGATCTACGGGCATTCAAAGAAAGCTCGATACCAGTACATGCATGTGGGACAGATTATTTGTGTGGTCTCCAACGGGACTGCACGACGTGCGAGGAGTGCGCCGACTTCTGTCGCTGGGCTTCGCACCAGCCCTTCCAACACAAGCTCCTGGCCACCGCCTTGGGCCGTGCAAGCGCTTCGCTACAGTGCAGGTCCATGTTCTCGGCTGGTAGCTATGTCGAGTATTGCGATAAGGTTTGACCTCGGAATTCGAAGCATCAGACATTCCTGACCAAGGTCTGTGGGAATCACGATCTGACCTGCGACGAAAGCTGGTACCAAGACCACTGGAAGGACACCGCTTCCATCGCTGTGGGCAGGGCTCCCCCCCCCCCCCNCCCCCCCCCCCCTCCCCCCCAAAGCCCAGGGCCGGGGTCCTGTGCATGCCCGAATCCTTGCAGAATCTTCCACTGGGCTGGGAGTGCGGTTCCGATGCTGAGCGATCTTTCCTGCACCCCAACAGGTGTGGCACGAAAGCTTTCAGTCGCCAGAGAGGGTAGCCTCCATGCTGGAGGAGGCAGGAATCACGGCCTGGATCTCGGAATGGGCAGAGCTGGCTATGGTAAGATCCCTGAAGCCCAAAACGTCCGCAAATTAAAGCCTGCACTGACCAGGTCATGGCAGGATCTGGGCGCGCCCTTCGAATCTCCGGCGTTTCCTTCTACGGCAGCCCCTGGCAGCCGCGTCAGCCCAAGGGTCGGCAGCCGGGTGGCAAGGATTGGGGCGGCTTTAGGGATGTTCAGGGCTAGGGCTAGGGGTGTTTACGGCCTCTCAGGGGTTCTAGAGCAGTGTAGCTATTAGAGAGTTTTTGTAGGTTTCTGAGTTTCTGTTTTATCTTGGTTGAGGCTTTTCACTGGGTTTCTAGATAGATTTCAGGCTTCGAGGTTTTCGGGAGTTTAGAGAGCTCCGTCGGGTACAGAGAGGCAGCTGTGCCAGACATCGTCGATGTATACAAGGTCCTTGGGAATACAAGCTGATACTGGTATAGCATCGTGTGCGCAATTGCTTGAACCTTGTCACAACTGGGATGCAGTGACCTTGAATCCCTCTAGCAGAGGCGGCCGATGGCATTTGGATTGAGGCGCGGCGGCAAGGTTTTTTGTAGGTTTAAGTGAAAGGATGTTATGCAAAGTAGAAGTTCTCAAAAAGGCCCAACATAAACACAGTACGATATACCCCAGAATCATTCAGGCCCCTATGTTAGGATTTGTAAATATGTGTCTCACAGGTCGTAAGGCTTCGAAAGTGGGCAGAGGCGACTTTGGGTAGCCAGGGGCGTGTTCCGAGTCTTCGCATCATCCTACTCGAGGAGCTTGCTTGTGATAAGCCCAATGTAATCATTGATGTGTATTGACACCTATATTCTGCCACGTCGATGTGGAGGTTCTTCTCGCTTCGACAAGCACCACATGATGCGCCGAAAAACCCTTATCCCTGGGATTGTTGGATGATTTGATAGGCCCTTTCTAGATTTTCACCTGACTCTTCGGAGGCGCGGCGTGGAATTGAAGGAGGACTGCGTGCTAAATCTCGATGCCGCCGTTGTTTCTGATCCTTTTGTTTGGTTGGACGTCATTGTCATTGCCGTCCTAGCCATTTGGAAACCCAGGAGTGGTGGACATTGGATCAAGAAAGCCAAAGCCGAAACCAGAGTAGAGCACAAATAAACCGCAAAGCAAACTCGTTGTGTGGTCGTTGGGACCACGGGAGGCAACCTGCTGATCCATGGCTTAGCTTGCTAGCAGTTTCTGGTCAGGTTTTGAAACATGGCAATTGACAAATAATGTAGGCATGACACAGACTCCAAGCATTCATGTGTTGCTGCAGTTCCTTCGCAGTCCCTCTTTGCAGGAGTGGGCCAAAATCCCGACTGGTGTTGACGTGCTCCTCACGCACACCCCACCTGCAAACATTTTGGACGTCGCGGACCATGCCGGGCGACACGGTCAGTCTATCGGTGCACGCCCCAGGTCAGGCCGAAATCCGGGTCTGCGCAGCATCTGCCTGATCTGTCAGGCTGTGAAGAGTTGGCCAAGGCAGTCAGCCAAAGGACAGATGTGGCTGCAAGCACCTGAGATTATCTGGGGCTACATCTGGCAAGACTGCTCTACAGAAGTCCATGCCATCTATCTCTGCTAAGGTTCACGTCTTCGGCCACGTGCATGGCAGCCTCTCGTCTACAGCTCATTGAAGAGCAGCGCATAGAGTGTGAGACTCATAGTCTTCATCTTTATATTCAACTATGTAAGAAACTTGCTAGTACGAAATCAGCAGCACTTTTCCCTGACGAGGCTACGGCATCCATCGCTCAAAGAAGACATGCTTCATCAATGCAGCCTCAGCTGCAGCACGCCGCGGCGAGGGCGGGTTGCTCCATGCGCCCATCGTTTTCGACATCGCCAAAGAACTGTGACCCTTCGGTGGCCGCCGGAGCCTTGAACTTTCGCCTAGCAATAGTGAGAGTGAGGATGGTACCATTAACAGTACCAGTAATCAGGATAAGAAGAAACAGCCAGACTCAGGACTGATCGCCAAGAGCGACGAGACTTTCGATGCTGACTCGGAAGTTGGAGGTGAGTGTGGCCTACAAGGACAGCAGGACACCGGCACTAGTACGTCGTTTGAAATCAGTGGTTCGACAAGTCTGAATGTATATGTCAGGTCCGGGGTCGATCTAGAGCTTGACAAGCGAACTGAGTGCAAACCTCGCAGAAGCCCAGCTCAAGCTTACTGCAGCTTCCTTTCGTCTAAGCGCTCGCTTGCAGCCATGCCATCCAATTTCCCGGATGTCGTGGATCTTGGTGATGGTGTAGTTGCAGGGGGATGGAGGGAAACACATGAAACCCGGCCTCAGTGATGTCGCATGCTCTATATGTTTATATACTGTATGTACTTGTGAGAAGAAGCTGTGAGGACGGCTGAGGCGTGCCAAAGCCCTGCTGCTCTGAGTGCCAAGGGACTCAAGGCCGGGAGTTTCCAGATCCCGGGCTTCCACACAAGCCGCTTCCAGCGCTCTGCATGTTCCGAGATGTTCATGTGCACGCGACCCGACGCAAAAGGCATGCATCAAGGCCCATCCCAGGCAAACAAGAGACAAGATCTCAAAACACGTTCTGTCCAGGATCTGCAGAGACCTCGATCGCAGCCTCAGCGTAGCTCTCCGGCCGGGTCGCCGCCTCGTTCAGGCCAGGTCTTGGGGCACTCCCATACCGGGCTATGCCAAGGCTGAGGGTTTTTGCCCGGAAGTAGCTGTTTACTCTTCGTCAGTAGAAGATGGACCCTCAGCTATGAGGGTCTCGGGGTTTGAGGGATTCAGGCTGATTATCGCTTTCGTGCGATTGCTATGCAATCTCACGATTCCAGGGCTCAGGTGCATTTGACCAGACAAATGCCAGATTGATTCTAGAATTCTGGTCCTGGAAAGGAGCTCAGAAAGTCCCTAGGCCATATGTAGCCGGGGTATCAAAACCGGGCTCAAGGGTTGAAGCTAAGTCAAGTTGGGGTGTCCGCTTCTGCACCCTGCGAAAGCAACCCTGCACGGCCAGGCCTCGCATCAGGATGCTTCGTTTCAAGCTGCTTCAAGAGCTCTGCAGGTTCCCAGAGCTTCCAAGAGCCGCCAGCAAACCACATTTCGGGGTGAGAGCTGCTTTGAGATCTTTGCAAACCCTGTTGAAGTGAACTTTACAGAGTCATGGAGAATCTTTATGGAATTCTTAAGACCTGCAAGAGCTTATCAAACCCTTTGTGAAGCTGAACCTGCAGAGGCCTCGGCAGAGCTAGCAGCTAGCAGCCACTTCGGCCGACGGCTCGATCAGGCTGCAAGCATCCAGGCGTGGCGGGTGTAGGGCCGTCGGGTTTAGGGGTTTTGTTGCAAAGTACGTCACAAAGCGACCACGCATGCACTTTGCTCTTCTACTCTTTGCCACGCCGCCAGGCCCAGCAGAAGCAAGGCAAGGCAAGAGATCTGAAGAGCTGGCGTCAGCAAAAAGTAGCTCCTTGCTGGTCTTTGCAAGGAATCCCAACCCGAGCTCGATTCCGGAAAACTGCGAAGAGTAGGAGAGCTGAACCCCCAGAGAACCGCAGTGCTGCGCGGAGGGCACACGCAGGTACCTTAGCAAAGAGTCTGCTCTGGGGTGAGGATTGCAATGAGTTTATAGGGCTGTGAGCATTGTACTAGCATCTCATCGTCCCAAAAAGTATGATATACTCCAATGGTTGAAGACTATAAACAGAAAGGCATGTGAGTCACTCTAAGGAGGGGCTAGGCAAAAGGAACAGTATCTCTGGAAACATACTGGCACTAGCAGTGAACTGGATGCAGCCTTGTCGGGCCGCCGCTTGGGTTTTGCCTCAGAAAAGTGCCTTCAAATTGTGGTAACGCTGTTTCAGTAACCTGCAAAACCTGCATATTAGCTGCCTCAGTTTCGTAACCTCACTATCAGATGGCTTGCGCGGTTTTGGCTCCAGCCGCTCAGCGAAATCTTTGCTGCTGGGTTCGGCCCCTTTCGTTCACTTGTGAAATCCAGAGCCCACTTAGCCATCCGCCATGAGGCTTCATCTTGGCCTGTGCTCCGTCCTTAGCATCGTCTCGGCTGTTCGCAAAGGAGACTTCCGTGCATCCTCACAGCAGAGCCACCTCGAAGAGATCCACGGGCATGCGAACCAGACCGCTGCTTGCTGCTGTTGCAAACGTGAGGTGGTCGAGACGGGGTGGCTTTTCAAGAGCAAGCAGAAAACCAGTAACTGCGCTGGAGACTTCACCAAAGTCATGTATGCTGCTCCAGCGGCCCGTGGAGGCTGCCCTGAGGACATCATGGGACCCCGACACTTCTGCCGGAAATCTGCTAATCCACCATTTTGTGTCTAGACGCTGCAGGCGAAAAGCCAGCGCCGGTAGCTGTGTTTCTTTGAGCTTCTTCTATGCTGCTGCGGTGGGAAGCAAAATCCAAAGCTGCGAGACACCACACAAGACGCACTGTAAACCCCAGGCTCACGGAGGAGACATGAGGCTTAAGCACCCCGCTGCAAGCCCTTCGACCGACGATTTCGATTGTCAGCAGTAGAGTCTGCATGCGGCTTCCATGGCTCCATGTTTTAGTTGAGCACATTTAGTCCCAGCACCGAGCGGACTTGGCTCAGACACAGACAGTTCATTTACCACCGAAGCCAGCCATTTCAAGTCCATTACAAGGCTACCAAACAAAGCTTGAGCGGTGAAACAAAGTCGCATGACACTGCTCCATTATCCGATGCACGGCATTGGCCCCTCAGCTGCAGAAGGGCTTGAAATCGAAACCCTTTTGATGGTTTCGACTTTTAGGAGACACAAGGCAAGGGAAGTCCAAGACCGTGAACCCCGAACCTCGAAACCCCTAAATCCCAAGGCCCCTAAGCCCCTAAGCCCTAGACCCCTAAATTCATTCACTCACGCGCGTAGAGGTCCTGTGCGAAAAAGAGATGAACTTCACCACGCAAGCACTGGAGGGAAAACGCAGTCACCAGTAGTGGCCATGGCCTGCAAAGAAGGTAATTACGAGTACCACCAGGATCCCAGAACAGGACCAGTGTGTGCTGCAGTAGATGTTTGACATCACGAGCACATGCCAGTGCCACCAACTATGCGTCCGGCCCCAAAGACTAAGAACACCATCATATTTAGGTGTAGGAAGGAGGCTCGAGGTCCTCGCGTCCATGCACGAGCATGCCACGTTGCCCTTGGTGGCATGCTCCGCTCAAAGCCCACACCAAAAGGCTGGCCAGCTGAGCGAACAGTGACCCTCTACCCCGCGAGAGCCACAGTCATCGAGCGCGCTGACCGTGGTGTGGGAGATACACACCGGATCTACGCTGGGGTTTGGCCGTAGCTACAGTCGCAGGGCACAGTTCCGCCGAAACCCGGAGCAAAGCTATACCTGTCTAAGATTAACCGCATGTTGCGAGAATTTCTTGCACCTTGAGCCCTGAAGTCCGAACAACTCCGAACCCATGTAACAGCCCTAAAGCACGCCCCAGTAAGACCCTACAGAACTTTTTCAGAGTAAGTCAGACCCTGGCATGAACTTTCTCAGACTTTGTAGAAACCCCATTACACGAGTCTGTAGACTTTGGGGCAGCCTGTGTTGCTATAATATATAGAACTATACCTAGTATGAGATAACCTAGCATGATCTACTATACTATGCAGCATGATATACAGAGTAGGTTATATGTGTATATATATGTATATATATATATATTTTATTTATTTATTCATAGTAATAATACTAGTAATAGTTATAATAACAACAATATTAATACAAATAATCGTAATGATACTATGCTCGAGGTCTTCCCGTGGAGCCATGGAGAATGCCACGCCCTACGACTTCTCAGGATCCTCCTGCAGCCGCGAGGCGAGGGCCCTTAGGGTTTAGGGTATAGGGTTTAGGGTTTAGTTTAGGGTTTGGGGTTTAGGATATAGGGTTTAGGGTATAGGGTTTATAGGGTTTAGGGTGAGGCGAGGGCCCTTACAAGGGTTTGGGCCTTTATACTCTGCAGAGCTGACATGCAGGGTTTTGGGAGTGGCTGTTTCAGGTTTATTTTTAGGATCCAGGCTTCTTCAGTGTCAGGCTCTGGTTGGTAGCAGGGTATACGAAACCCTGAAAAAAGCAGAAGGACACGGAACAAGGCACCACTAGTTCCAAGCTCTACGTTGTGAGCTGAGGGGGTTCATCATATCCTGTGCGGACTCTCTGCTGGTGTGAGGCCACGCAGGTGCGATTCATGTACTTTTCGCCGGAGGACCGGGTTTCTGAGTGCCATGTCAGTACAGCGGTTCCGCGACGGCGCCTCATAGCTGTTTCAAGTGCAGCTCCCACGGTCCGCAGACCAGGAGATCAAGTCGCTGAGCACTGTGGAGGCACAGTCATTTTCTCCCTGAGCTCTCGATCATGACAAGACTGACCCTCGACCATCCACCGAGGAGCAATAGAGAGGCTTACATGCTCCGGCACCTCGCGGCAGTCGTGCCTTCTTCGCATTTCCCCGAAGAGTATCCCCTCAGGAAAACGGACCGCGTAATGAAAGTGTAACACTTATGGTACTCCTTATCGTAACCCTCGTAGTAGCACGTAGTCCTTAACGCCATTCTGGTCTCATGGCAGGTGAACGATGTCTCCACCTTCGATGAATGGGGTGCTTCTGCCTTGGTCGTGATGTCCAGCCGAAACCCCTCCCGCTGAGTTTTGAAGGCTTGAGGGCTCTCCGGGCACTTAGAGTTCCTGGGGGCTCGAAGTTTCTGTGGGCTTTGGGGATTTTTTTCGCACTTTCGAGGTTTCGGGGGCTAGGGTTTCGCTTGCGAGTTTTGGTGAGCGTGTAGACTTTGCTGAGCAAGGGGATGATTCTACCGAGGTTCCCGTTCGAGGCGGGCTTCATTCGCAGGGGACCTACCGCAGAGTCGGAAATCACCATGGCCTCCGCCACGTTTGCAATCCCTAAACCCGGAATGAAACCCTAATTCCTGCACCCTTTGTGACAGTACAGTATCTGGTGAAAAGGCTTTGTTCGTGTCGAACAAATTAGCCTGTCGGACCCAATCAGCGGAAGTGTTGGCCTACACGCCTTCCAGGGTTATGCGGGTTACTGTAAGGGGTGGCATATAGTTGCAACAGTGCCCTTAAAATTCTTGATCACCAAGGTTAGAAATGGGCCCAATTGCCGACAGCAAGCACAGTGCCCTCCTGAGAGCACTTTCCAGGGCGCAGGGCCGAAAACCAGCTGGGGACGAAATCCCACATATCCGAGTCCTGGCATTCCCTTTGTCAAGACCTGTGCATTGCACATTCCCGAATGTAACATACAAAGCATATAACATATACGGATATGTATGTATATAGGTATATACAGGTTAAACTTCGACACCAATATCAACAAGTATCTATAACATATGCATATGTATATACACATGTATATACTGGAATACATTTGCATACAGCATGCAGCGATAGCAGCATATATAGATAAGTATGTGTATATATATATATATGAATATATAGTGCAACATAAAATTACAGCCTACATTGATGTATGAGTCGTATGCAATGTATAGCATGTACCATGAAGCTATACCGTGCCCTAATCGCTACATCATATATTGCAAACCTAACATACCAGACAGAGTTTGCACGATCCAATATACATTTTGAAATGTATGCGGTGTTCAGAATGTTTAACATATGGAACATTTCCAATGCTGAATGTAAAATGCATAGCAGAGGTTGCATCACAGCTAGTATGTGGTACATACGGTTTGAAGTACGAGGGAATATTTGCAGTAGACAATCTGTAGCATGTGCTTTATAGCATGACTATTTACTATATCCGATGTATTATGTACGATATACTATATACTCCATGCCCCATGCTATTTACTCGGCAGTATATAGTGCATTCACCTATACTACATACGAGAAAGATATGACGGAGATGTTTTCATGCTGTACAGTACATAGCATGTAGCATATATCGCCTGTACTACATAATATGTACTCTATAATCTACAGTGTATAATATGTAAAAGTACATGTTTCAAAGTATATAGAGTATATATATATATATATCAAGCAATACAAAGTTCTGAAATAGACATATATGCATACATAGAATGCAGTACACACTAAAACATAATGGTTTGAATTTCATATGCAGTATGTATTAAGTAAAATATGGCAATAATATTCATACACATATAATACATGTAGGTATGTGTAATATATATATATATATATATATATGTGTGTGTGTGTGTGGGTGTATGTATATACAGAAACTTACAGATTGTTCTGCATCTATATGTATACATATATATACACATTTGTATTCATATATACACTTGTTAATCTCACATTCCGTGTGCATACATGCATAAATACACACACGTACATGAGAGTATATAATATACACATATCTAAATAATCAGTATTTGTATTTTCTCCACATAACAGACTGTTACGCATACATATGACATATGTATATATATGTATATGTGTATATATAGTATGTATGTAATTATGTATGTATGTGTGGATATATATATATACATACAGACATATACATAGGCTTTGAACCGTTAATCTTCAATGCCCGAGGCCCCATGGTCTGTCAGACATGCGGCCTGGACAAGGACTGTCCTGGACACTTGGGGACGAGTCCTCGGATCCTTCTGCCCGGAGCAGTTTAGGATTTAAGGCCTATAGGGTTTGTTTAAGGTATATGGGGGTTCAGGGTAGAGGATTTCAGGTCAGGGCTTAGGGCTTGAGGGGATCTTGATCGGGCCTGGAGTTGATGTCTAGCCGAGAGTGTTCTGCGCGTGATGCACTTCTAGATTGTATTGAGAGTACATGCACGCTGGGCTGCGATTGCGGTTGGAGTTTGTCACCTTCCCCCCGCAAGTGACCAAGTGAGCCTGCAATACTCTGAAGACCAAGCACATGCGATCTCATCTACACTCCAGATTTAAGTAAGGTCGCGGCTCAAAGCCCGACGGGTTTCTGATTTTGGGTTTGGGGCTCTCCCAGTCGATGAGGCATATCCAGCTGGCTGCTCCGCTGGGGCCCTACACTGGTGAGACATGTTCTGAGGATCTATGCCGACATGTAAAGAGGGTTTTGTACACAGCCTGTTGACACCTGCCTGGATCATCTCAGTGCTTTGCAAGGTTGTTCAACCCTTTCATGATGAACAACCTGCTGCAGCTGCTGCGTCAGCTTGGAACCCATCATGGTGGAGAGGGTTGCAACTCCAGTCATGACGTCCTCTGCTATTGTTTGCGTTGTCTTTGCGTGTCTTATGTGGTCCCGGTGCTGTGCCCCGGGCTTTTGCATGCTTTGTTTCTGTTTACTGGGTTACAAGTGACCATCTGATTCGCTCTTAGACCACCACAGTTCTGCTTCAACACCAATGTTGAGTGGTTGGGCAGTGTGGCACAGTAAGAAGAGGCTGTGCACTTTGTTTAGGGTTCTCACGTTTGTTTGCTTCGACTCCCAAGGACGTGCCAGAAGTGCCACAAGTTCAAGTGCAGGGAGGCCTGGCAAAACCAGACTAAGTAGGCACTTATCTCGGCGGTGGCGTGCGTCTTATTTCGCCGACCTCTTGAAATACTGGTATCAGTGTATCGTGAGAAGTAGCAGATGGCCGGTGTGGCTGGTGTTTTTGTTGTTGCTGTTGCTGCTGCCGTTTGTACTAGACTGGTTCTAGTAGTTGTAGTTGTTGTTGTTGTTGCTGTTTCGTGGCTTTGTTTGCCGTTCTACCTGTGGCCAGGCAGTCACAGATGCCTTTGCCTCGGCCTCAAATACACCTGCGAGCTACTGTAGTTTGTGTTGAGTATATATGCGTGTTCGGCAACTTCCGGCGATGCAGCAGATCCAATCGTCGCACAAGCTGGCTCATGGCTGAGTTGGATGTTGGTCTTCAGTTTTTTCCTTTGAATGCCGCCGAAAGCTGCGTCATGTGCCAGCAGTTTCTATCACAACCGCAAAGATCGTCATTCCAGCTCCAAGTATCATCACTCTCGTTGCGGGACCCGCCGGTCAGGTGCGCCAGCTGGAACAACTCTCTCCCGGGGAGATCCCGGAACCGAGGTACCAAGCAGCTTCCAAGAGCGGCACTCAGCTTGCAATCTCAGTTCGCCTACCATCCTGTAGACCTGCAGGATCATCGTACAAGAAGCCCAGAAGCTCTTTCTTCGTTCCTACTTCACCTTATTGCCAAGACTGAATCCCTGTTTGCTGAAACAAAGACAACAAGGCCTAAGACCCTAGAACCCACAAAGACGAAGGCCCCACGTCCTCAAACTGACAGCCCCCGAAACTTTGGAAGACGGAAACACACGCAGCCCTGAAGCCTTGAAGCCCTTTGGAACCCTCACCCTCGACCTCCGACCCAAGCAGCTTGAAGTTGAGGCCCAGCAGATCCCCCGCATCTCAGGCCTGGGCTTCTCTCAGAGATCAGCCCAGATCCTGCAGACATCGTCTTCCGGGTGGAGGAGATCACCAGAGACGGTCGGGCTGGGTTTAGTTTTTCAGGACTTTAGGGTTTAGGCCGAGCTCTTTGGAAAATCCCAAACAAAGGACATCTGGCTGGTGTGAGCACGAAGGCCGTGAAGCCCCTGGTTTAGGATGTCTTCGTCCATTCCAGCGCTCATTGGCTACTACCAGTAAGGCTTAGCTGACTTGACACCAGCCAGGTACCACGGCGACCAGGGAGGTGAGGAAAGCTCAAGACCTCAAGCAGACGAAGCAGGCGGGTCAGCGTGCAAATGCTGAAACCGCCAGGCCCCAAACCTGGAAAACTCCTCGACCCTCTGACCCTTCAACCGATAAGCCAACCCCAAAACCCTGAGCTCCGAAGTCCTGAAGGCAGCAGAAAAGCTGGTAGCCGCCCTTGATGCCAAAAGAGCAGAGCAGGACCACAGCTGGTTTTTCAGTCTTAAGGGATTTGAGCTTGAAAGGATTTAGGGTTGAGTTGAGGGTGTATAGGAAGTACGCAAAGCTTTAGAGTTCAGAGTCTTAGGGCGGAGACCTGAGCTCCGGTCTGATTCCATACGTGCCGCCGATCATGAATGACTGTTGCTCTGATAGCTGTGATTAGGATGATCCTGGTCATTGTAGTTATGACTACAGTCGTTTCGGTTCATGGCTCTGAAATCACAGTCATTCATGACAAGTGATTCGCCCGTGCTTTTGTAAGTCAAAAGCGACACTGGGTCGAAGCAAAGAGACCGTAGCACCCCAGGATGCTGCCACAGCCGCTGCACGTGCTGGTCAGAGCAAGGGTGCTCACGGCCCCCAGGCTCCGGACAGTAAATGGCCGCGCTTGCTACACCTGGATTTGGGTGTTTGTGTTACTTGTGGGCATTAGTTGGGGCCTGGTCTACGCAGCCAGCATGAACTGCAGCTCGGCCCAGCCCAGAGAGAACTCGCGTCATGTAGGTGCTGCTGAAGTTTGTGGTTGTTGTGCGGAAGTGGAGCTTTGAGATGGTGTCAGTGTCACGATGATGTTATGTCCTCACCTTGTTGTCAATTCTTGGCAATCATCACGGCAACGACTTGTAGTGTGGGGGCACCCAGAGGGGATATCGTCAAAGATCAGCCCAACGTCCCAACAATGGCAGCTCCCGTTTGCGATTCTTCCGCGGAAGTGATGGCGTTGATGATGGACACTGTGATGCTGCACGATGACTCAGGTGTTGGCGATAACGGTGGTGACGACCATGATGGAAATCAGTTTTCACCATCATTATCAAGAAGTCTGATTTTTACTGCAGGGACTACATGCACATTGTAATCAAAAGACACAAGAACCATAATAAGGGATCATTAAAGGAAAAAAGCTATAGCCATTATTGGTCATCATCGGCGCCATCAGCGCCGCCATCGCCATCAGCCTGCGTCTCGGAAGGTGTCCAGCTCGCTGGAGGCCATTCGACAAGCCGGACTCCCGATGAATCAAACAGGAGTTGGCAGAATCGGCAATATTCTTCCTTTGGGGTTCGGAATGTGAAGCCCCGATGGGTGGTTCTCTAAATCAGGATCCCTGCTAGGGCCCTTATCAATTATGAGAGTGCCGTGCAGTTAGCCAAGAATCGGACCAACTTTGAATTCAGAGAGCTGTCCTCAACCCTACGCCTTCTTACCGTATTGTAATGCAAGTACCTACAGAAAGCGGAAGACCCTGGGCCGTACACAAGCTTCAAACCCTCTACAACCCCTTCCATGCTTCCAGATCCGAATCTGCACAAAAAGTAGCAGGACAGTAAATATCTAAATATGGACGCCCTACACCAGACCGGCAGGGCATCTCTACAGGCACCCCTGCGGCAGGATTGTTTTGAGACATCTAGTTTGTGACAAAAACATAAAAGAGACAGAGAAGTCGTGCAGTGTAACGAGTTGAGGACTAACTAAAAAGCGTATGTTGCAATGATTTTGCCGCCGCGCACGGCGTGGGGAGACAGAAAGCCGTCCACGTTCAGGCTTACTTGCACCCTGCATGGCTTCAGTCCTGTCGACTTGGTTCGGATCACTGAAGCACACAAATAGAAGATCGGTAGCATCAATGTATAGCCGATGTACACATAGCAAACCGATGATTGACAAGGGGTTCTGGATAGTTCATGACAGGGGGGGTGGTGTGATGCCAAACGCATGGCGATGGAAGGCTGCCGTGCGAAACGCCGGTTCTAGTCCACTGTGGATCCCCAGTTCTTAACCCTAAAACCTCCCTGAACCCTCAACCCTGGACTCCCTAAACCCTTAACCCCGACAACCTAAATCCAGAAGCACCGAGGTGATTCGAGACTTCAACACCAACCTCCCCGCCAGCTGTGCACGCTGCCAGGCGGCCAGCACTTTCAGGGCATCACCAATATCCTTCCTTACGGCTCCTTATGGCAAGAGTCGAAAGCCCTAAAGGTAACCATATTCTGAGTACTAAGGCAACTATATTGGAGTTGTAAGGGCATTCTAAGGGTTCTATAAATATATACATATATATATATATACACATACATACATCTTTACATATATATATATATATATATATATGTATGTATGTATGTGTATAAGGATTTCCGGGGTTGTCTCATATGGTCTTAGATGGTGTTCACAAGAAACTTATTATTATACGGATTATGGATTGCTGTCTTGTTTTTGAAGGGGCTCTCATCTGGTTGATGTTCGGACTTCTCCTTTTTCAAGGGTCGAGATGTTGCCTATACAAAGGAGACTCCATACTTGACTGTCAGGAGCGCCTTCGCAAGATACCTACATATTGATATAAGGGCGAGCGAGCGAGAGAGAGGGCGCGGGAGAGCGAGGGAGGAAGGTAGGGAGAGTGAGAGTCCCTGCCCTGAAGCTCTGGAGAGGAAGAGAAACTGCTTCAAGGAAAAGCCAGGAACGGCCGGGGCCAATGGCCCCGGGGCTTTGGCACGCCCTTTCTGCCTGAGAGAAGAAGAAAGGGAGGGAGGGAGAGGGAGAGAGAGAGGTACCCAGAGATGCATCTTTATGTGTCGTCGTGCCTTACGGTCGCTACATCCAACGGGACACCCTGTTGCCCTTAATCTTATTTGGTGCGAAAGGGGTATCCCGTGGATTGGGATCGCGAATCTGCAGTGGTTGCATTTTCCCTGAGTGCTTCACCATACCGTATGGGGCGCCTGGAGCATGGAGGTGGGGATCGTTCCTCCTCTTACCTCACCCTTGCGAAAGAAAGAAAGAGGTAGAATCACCTTCCAGACTGATGTTGAGGCGCATGCCAAGTGGCGCAGGGAAGGTTTCGAAGCTATGTTCGTCACCCAGAAAGGCGGCAAGGACGGGTTGTGCAAAACTCCGATGGGACATTTCGGGGTAATGCAGACCCCTGATTCAAAAACCCCGATCTTAACGCCCATAGTACCAGCAGTATCCCTGTGATCGCGACTATCATCCCGTGCTCCAGGAAGGAAGTTGACCAATCAAGGGTGTGCTTTGGAATTCCTGATACCATTTGTTGCCGTATTTTGCTACGACAACTTCTTCGGCATCCGATAAACGGGTTTCGGGCCAGTTTCGAGTTCAAGAGTTGATGTCGCTGCGACTAGTAATTAAGCCCCCTTGGTTTATGGGCCTGAATACGGGGATCCCTGTCAAAGTCCTAGGTTTGCGGACGCGCCTTTCGCGAGTCAGGAGCAGTTGGCTATTCCTGAGTACACGCGGGACTTGCTGAGGCACGTCCCTCTTCGGTCCCATTTCGGGTATTTGGGACACTCAATACAAAAAGGGGTCCCTTGAAATGTGGGCTCCTTGTAAACAGCATTACACTAATAGATTCAGTAAAGATACCTAAAGATACACTACCCTTGTGCAAGCAGCAGATGCCGTAGGTCGAGAACAGCATGCCACGCAATCCACCGAGTGCGTTTCAGGAACCTCTGGAAGAACGAAGCCAGAGCATTGAGGCCTGGAGCGGGTGCTATCGATGATTTGAGTAGTCGACACGTTCTGAGGAACACCTCATGTATTTATGCCCGACTGCGCTTCACTTGGCACGGGTGCAAGGTTCAAGCCGATAAGTACTTCTTAGGGCGATGACAGCATTCAAAGCAGGCTTAGCGGCCATCAAGAGAGGCGTACTAATTAATCGCTATAGACTGCAGCAATCGCAGCATGTTGAGTTCTTTTGGGGAGCCCAAAGCGCATGCAAAAGCAGGAGCCATGCTCCGTAATTTTTCGCTGGCTCTCGGGCATCCCTTAATCAGGTTTATCAGAACAAAGGAGCTAGCCCAGTCCTTTCAGCCCTTGACACGCAGATGTAACAAGAGACTTCCTAGTTGTAAAGATTGTGTGCATCCGGATCCGGCCATGACGGCACAGGATCGGTCGCAGTCTCCCACATGGGTTCGAAGAACCCTGGGACCCATGAGACGTGGATCGTTGAGGGGCTCCATCTTCACGCTGATGTCGGCGGCCATTGGATCTGGAGTGCTTCTGCTGCCTTATGCTTTCAGTCTCGTAGGGCTCCCTTTGGGATTGCTGACGCTGTTTTTCGGGACCTATTGCTTGGCGACATCCCTGCGGCTCATTATGACCATCTCGCACATAACTGGCTGCGACAGTTACGCCAAGAGTGCCGCCGCCGTGCTCGGCCCATCGGCCGGTCGAGCGCTTGCCTGTCTGATGGTTGGGGAAGCCTTGTGTGGACAGGCATCCTTCATCAAGTTCCTCTCAGACCTTCTGCCCCGTGTCCTTCCTTCCGTTTTCGGTGGTTTCTCGAAGCCGCGGATGGCGATGATTGTGGTGTGCCTTGCATTTCCAGCATCTGCATGTCGTGACTTGAGCGTCCTCCGCCACGTCACGATGATCTCCTTCTTTAGCCTAGCCTTTATGGCCACACTCGTGGTGAGCGGAGCACTAGGTGGCCCAAAGCCGGGCAATGAGCATATGGAGGTCATCATGCACGGCCGAGGGACGAGCACGCTGCATGTTCTCCCCCAGACTTGGTCTATCGTTCTTAGCGCCTTGTACTGCCAGCATGTGGCGATTCCCGTATACAGGCAGCTTCACAACTCTGACAGTCGCCGAGTCAACAAGGTTCTTCTTAGGTCTTGCACAGCACTCTCGGTGATGTATGCAGTAGTGGCGTCTTGCGGAATCGTCGCCCATGGAGCCGCAACCCCGGAGAACATCCTTCTGGCCTACCCCAAGGATCACCGAGCGGCATCCTTGGCACAGCTCTTGACAGGCTGCTCCCTGCTTGTTGCCCTTCCCCTGGGTGTGCAGCCAGCCCGAGATCAGTTCCCAGAGGTCCTCAGGGCCTGGAGAGCGCTTTTCCAAGCCCTGGCCCGCTTCTGCAGGAACCTCTGCGTGTTTTCAGCTCAAGAAACGTTCTGTTGGTTCTTCTTTTCAGGAGGGGGCTTAGTTGTAGCGTGGGAATGCTTTCTGGAAGTGATGGGGACGCATGTTTGTTGAAGTGATTCCGTCAGGAACGGCGTGCTCATGCTGCTGGGGCGGCCTAGGCCCCTCCAGTCGGTTCCGGTTTCGCGAGCACATAGCACAGCTGGACCGGTGAGCAGCACCATGCGCGTGGTGCACACGGCATGCCCCTTGTCTGCGATTGAGGACCACTGTCGTGATGATGCTTCTTCCTCCTGTTACAGCCACTATCACCAGCGGCGACTGCAACTATTACCACCGTAGAGCATTGGACTCGTTACTGTTTGATGCCATTTGTCACGTCCACAGCTGCAACCACTCGAGTCTATCGCGCTATATCGCGCTCTAGGGTTTCGTGGTCTTCAGAGAACGAACACATGGACTGGTGTACTTCTGCTTCAGGGGGGTTAGTCCTGAGGCATCCTGTCGGCCGCTGCAAGCTTGGCCGTGGTCTTTCCCTCCGTAACCGCCATCGTTGGAATCGCTACGGGATTCGGCTCGGTGCTGTGGACCTTCATCATGCCGGTGGTCATGATCTTGATTCTCAGGCATAGGGCGGGGAAGGAACGATGTTTGATCGAGGGCCCCGGCTCAGGTATCCGAGAGAGGCTCTTGTCTTCTCCCCTAAGCTCCCCTCCGATGTCACCATGTCCTTCTCCTCGCTTCTCACCGACTCCATCGATTCCAGAGATACCGCCCATGACGTTGAACGAGGAGGATTCCGAGATGTGCATGCACATTGATGAGCCTGACAGTGGCAAAAGGAGCACTGTGGTCTTCACCGGCAAAGTCAGGGAAGAGGAAGCGTCCGACGTCTCTCCTCCGGACAAGCGCAATAACCATGACCACTACGAGCACTACCCGTGGTCATTCCACTTCGTTGTCGGAGTCTTTAGCCTTTGTATCGGCTCCGGGCTCGGATTAACAGCCGCCTACCAGTCGTTGCGCCGGGTGCTGGGCTGAAGTTCCAAATTATGGCGAGTCATGTGTCTAGATTGAAAGTAATCGGCTTGACTAGAATAATTCAATTCAGGTCTGTAGCTCCAAGGCTGGCAAGCAAGGCAGATCTTCCAAATTCGTGGGCGACGTGCCTGCGTAGACCAAGACGGGCGTGGGACAGCTTGCCTGCCACTTGGATGTGGCTGCATACCCCGATATGGGTATGCTTGCCTGACGTGTCTGAAGCGAGCATTGGCGATGTGGTCGGGTCTCTGATTCTGAAGAGCCACTCCTCCATGAACCTAGCTCAAAGCTCATTTCAGGCCCTCTGGATAGCACGGGGAGGAACGTGTCTGGGCCATGCGAGGAAACGGTAGAGCTTCAAGAAGTGAGTTGCTTCTTGTCACGGGCCAGCCAGTTCCTCCCGCAGATTTCAATCCAAGCTCAGCTTCGTGCGGTGCGGCCACTGGCCACTGGGAGTGGATCCCACAGCTACGTGCCGTGCAGGCATAGAACGAGTAGCCGTGGGGATGGAACGAACAAGCACTGCACACTGCTTAAAGCCGCTTCTTCTTTCCCATGCAGTCTCAGTTGTCATACAACAGTAGCGTGTGTTGTGGATGTCAACAACCCCACGACATTGAGCATGCTGGCTTCAGCCTGCAAGCGACGGCTGAAAGCCCTCAACGCTGGCAGGCTGAGCAGGTCGGAAATGAATTTAGATCGTAGCCATGCAAAGGAAGATGAGAATACACGTGAATAGTGACGAATAGTGCTGGCACGGGAGATGCGATGTGGGTTGTTCACGCCAATGGCCAACCATGTGCTGTGAAATGCGAGCCCTCACGCTGTATCGGTCTTTTGGGGCATCTCCCACAGTGTCCATGCCTACTATAGGATACCACGCCATCAGCGAGGAAAAGAAAAGGATTGCACAGGGACGATCGAAGGAGCTGCAGTGTCTTAGGTGTCTCTGCGGAAGAAGTGGCATCGCACAGTGCAAGACGCAGTGCGAGGTATGTCAGCTGGAGACCCAGCAGTCCAAGTCTGCTGTAGACCCAGCCTTCCCGGCCTTCCCATGCTCCCTAGAGTCCCTAGAGAGCTGTTCCAAAGGGTGCGGGATCCAGCAAGACTGAACATTTCCGGAGTTAGTACTTTCTTCAATGCGTGAGCGGGCAGCTCACAAGCTGGTTCAAGGTCTTCAAAATCTGTGCGCAAGAGGTGGTGGGACAATGTCCGGTCAAATGCCTGCTGTCTCCACATCTGAAGCGTCTATGGTGATGAAGCTCATCCGGGCTTCTGCTTGCCAGGTTTTTGGCTCCGGCAGCAAAGGAGATTGGACCGGATGTCGGGAGCCTCAGACGGGTCCTGATCTTGCAAAAAGCACAGCGACTCTTATTGAAATGAACCAAGACAGGGCCTTGGCATCGACAAGATACTTCGGAAGAGTAAACTAGCACTGATGGATCAGTGTGACAGTGCATCGGGGTCTACATAACTCAACCTTGACCCACCAACCCCCAAACTTCACATCTTCCAGCTTTTCTCCAACGATCGCTGCTCTCTTGAAGTCTTAGAGGGAGCCCTAATCACAAAGCCATACCACGATTTTCAGAGCCCTTCCGGAAAACCCGCTGCAAGACTTTAAAGGAACCGACCCTATGCAACTCCCAGCCCTACAACTCTCAAGCCCTTGCCTATCATCTTAAACCCACCCGCTCCCCTTAAACCCTAAACTCCAACCCCGCCCGAAGTATCCCCAAACCCTCCCCAAACTCTAGACTCTGACGCCTTCAACCCCAATGAGGCCTTCTTCCTAGAGCGGCTTCTCGTCCCTCCAACCCGCTTCCGGCCTCCCAAAAAAAGCCTGGGCCCTTGGCTTTGCGCTTCAGTAGCTTTCCTTCAGTCCTCTAGTTTGTTCCTATTAGAGTTTGTTTCTATGTGCGACCTATAGAAGGGTGTACACTCAGGCGCTACACGCAAGCATGGGTAAGCCGTACATTCACTCGAAGGCAGCAACGACTGCAAGATGCATGAGCGACCTCAAGTCCTCGAGTTCGGCAGTGTAGGGAATGCTACCGCATTAGTCACCGCAGGAACGCAGTGTTTGCAGTACCGGTAGTTGCCAATGGCTTCACAGAGCTTTTGACATACAGGAGGCAGAGCCAGTCTTGAGCGCGTATAGGATTCAGACAGATGTCTGCTGAAATCCCACGCACGAGCAGGATAATGGCTAAGTTGATTCGCCTTCTGTGGCATCAGGGAAGCACTGCATTCCTGACCGAGCACGATCTCGCCTCTGATTTGACGGCTTGCCGCCAGCCTCTCGCTGCATTCTGCATGGCGAAACTGAGGCAAGGAGAATGAAAACAGCTTTACTCTGCATCGCCACACGGCGCACTTCAAAGGCACCGGGCTCAGAACATGAATCTGGCTCACTGTAATAAAGGACCCACCTTCTGGTCTGTGAAATTTGGAGAAAAAGCTCCGAGTGTCCTACGTACGTTTCCTAGCAGCGAGCATAAAAAATGCACGGGAGGCCTCAGATCGAATCCGATTGTTCAGTGTATATGATATATCGTGTATTGTATGTGAGAGGGCCTGAAGAGACATCTGCTGCCAGGCATTCTCCTAGCCAATCAGCAGGCAGGGAGCCCGATCCTTGCCTGGTAGCAGCTCTTCTGCGCACACAGACGTCTGAATGTGCCCGGAGCCAACAAGGCTTCAACTGAACGTTTCAGTCCTTGCAGGTACAGGAAACGGTGTCGCCAGCCGCCGCAAAGGAGAAGCTCGCAGGGAAGGTACAGTAGCCGGAGTCCGGGAGATGCTCGGTAGGGTTTAAGGTTTAGGGTACCATGCGGCAATGCAGCAAGGCAAGCAATGTTGAGGTGCATTTAGGCGAACTCTTGGGAAGAAGCGTCTGCTTGTAGGCCCTTATCTGACTGTAGACCGTTGGCAGGGTGCCGGCAAGGATGCTCCGAAGCTGGAGCTACACCAAGCAATACGCGAGTTGCAGCGGCTGCCTCAGAAAGCCCGGAGTCGACTCAGGAACTTCTATAAGAAAGTGGGGTCTACCATAAGTGACTCGATGAGGAGCTGTCTGCCTTGCGAACTGCACTTCGGACTACTAACGGAGCAGCCCTACCCCCATACTGTACTGCCGAAGCCCACTTGCTGGATGACCTGCTTGATACCCGCGACGCAGCCCGCATAATTCAGCATTCCTCGGCCAGACCCACTTTGAGGATTGCCGTCAACTCCCTCATGGATAGGATGAAGAGCCGGGCCCTTGGGTTCGTTTGACAGTCTGCCTCTCCCTGCAAACAGTCTATTGGAGCTTGACTTTGGGACCAAGAAGGTTTGTAACTTATCTGCTTAAAAGGTAATATGGCTTCAGGGCTTTAAGCTATGATGGTTCCAAGTCCGAAGGTGTCCAAGAAAATTCGCTTGGACTTCGGGGCCATTGAAGCCTCAAGACAAGGACGGAAATGAAGAGATTGAGGGCGGGAAGAAAAAGAAGTGAACTCACACTACAATATACCACCAAAGTCTGTTCTGATTGTTTTGGCCCCTGTGTTAATCCCTCGTTTGGAGCAACTACTGTCGCAACTACTGTATTAGGGCCTTGGACTTCTCGCGCCAAGGTGGCAGAAATGCCAAGCTCTCTGAGGACGGAGTAAGGCAGCTTCTTGAGAAGAAGGAAGGCTTGTTCAGCAGCCAGGCAGCAGTCAGTAGAGCCGAGTGCCATGTGTGTGGCACTGTTGTTGAGTGTTCTACCTGCAGGACTTCTGGTCGTGGTGGTGGTAGTAGAGGTCTGATTGGTTATTTGAGCGGGTTTAGTAGTAATGACAGTGGTGGGAGTGGTGACGACAGTAGCAGAAGCAGTGGGAGTACGAGCAGGGTGTCGCAGTAGGAATAATGGTAGTCGCCGTCGTAGTGGTGGTAGTAGTAGTTGTTGTTGCCGTTGTACAGTTTTGATATTCCCTGCAACTGCTAGTACTGCTGCTACTACTCCTGCAATATTTTGCAGCAACAACAACAGCAGCAGCAACGACGACCACGAGGACGACAGTAACAGCCACAACAACGACAACAACGACAACGATAGCAACAACAACAGCAACAGCAAGAACAACAGCCACAGCAACAGCAGCAGCAACAACAACAACGATAACAACTCCTACACTCCTACACTCCTACTCCTTTTACTACTACTACTACTACGACTACTACGACTACTACTACTACTACTACTACCACTACTACGACTACGACGACGACTACTACTACTACTACAACTCCTACTCTACTAGCCAGCGGCGTGTTTGCCGTACCCTCGAATCGGCACTCTCTATTACTTTGGGTCGGGGTGGGGGGTGGGGGGGGGGAAATATCGACAAACTGAACCATATCCCCAAAAAACCCTAAACCCTAAACCCACTTACTACTAAACTGTAGGCAAATAGAAATAGAGTCTCGGGAGGGCTGAGATTTTGCCAAGGCTTATACTTACTTGGAGGGTGTAGGGGATTTATGGTTTGAGACTTTGTAGGCCTTTGGCTTTACATTTGAGGTTGTCCCTCAAACCCTTATGTCCCTCAAACCCTTATTAACTTAACCCTAAACCATTATTCCAAGTAAACCCCTAAACCCTCTTCCCTAACCTGAACCCCTTAACCCTAAACCCTTATTACAAGTAAACCCCTAAACCCTAAGCCCCTGAACCCCTTAACCCTCCCTTATTACAAATAAACCCCGAAGCCCCTAAACCAACACACCGAAGCAGTGCAATCCCAAACCCTGAATGAACAGGACCCGAAGCCCAAGGCACTATCCGAAAAAAACAAACCCAACAAGGACACAACACACGCGCATTAACCTTTTCGAGCAACGCCTCCCACGCGAAGCGCAAAACAGCCTGTCATTTGCGTCCTTTCAAGATACACTGAAATAGGCGCGCCACCACAACGGCAGCTGCGTTTTTCAAACTTTAAGGGTACGGTAACAACGGTGGCGGGTACTACTACTACCACTAATACTACTACTACTACTACTACTACTACTACTACTACGACGACTACTACGACTACTACGACCACGACTACGACGACGACGACCGCCACCACCACCACCACCACCACCACCACGACTACTACTACTACTACTACTACTACTATGCTAATACTTCTACTAGTACGACTACGACTACGACTTCGACCTACCACGACCACCACCACCACCATCCACCACCACCACCACCACCACCACCACACCCCCACCACCGCCACCGCCACCGCTATCGCCATCACCATCACCACCACCACCACCAACAACCACCTCACCGCCACCGCAACTACCACCACTCCTACTACTTCTCCGGCTTTCTACTCCTACTGCTTCGAACGCTACTGCGATCACGGCACCGATGACGGAGGCTATGAAGACGAAGGAAACGATGATGAAATCAAAGTGTGATGATGGTGATCGTGGCTCTTCTGCTGCTCCTCTTGATGGTGGTGATGATGATGATGATGATAGATGAGAGATGAAGATGAGGATTATGATACTGTAATGCCGTCTACTAATACGCATGGCCCTCCTGCAACTCGTGCTGATTCTGATGCTAGCTTGCCTACAGCTGACACTCCATACTAAGGAATGAAGATGATGGGGAAGCGTCAGTTCCCCAGACACTTCATACCAGTAGCCGTGGCATGCAGCCTGCCGGCAATGGGACATCCTGGTTGCAGCAAGAAATCACCACCCTTCCTTGTATCGCTTCCAAGTTTTTCCAACGCCCAAGGCCCGAAGTCTGTAATCTGTTCCGAGACTGAGGTGTGAACTTTGCCGCTCGGTCCGTCATATCGCCCGACCCGAACATCGAGCCTTCAGAGTGCAAAGCTGAGTAAACGCGGGGCATACTGAGGATTAGGCCCAGGCGCCTGCGGTGCGGAGAACTGCTCAATCTCGCGAATGCGCAGGAGTTGCCATCATGTTTGGTACGACGTGTACACAGGAGACAGAAGAACAGCTTCATTGTAGCGGACTCCCGGCTTCTGCTTCAACCAGACACCACCAAAGAAGACGAAGGCATCATGTTTGATCCCAAACAGCTGTCAAAGCTTGAGCGCCCCAGATGCCCAGGATCGGCGTGCCAGTGGAGATTGCGTCGAACCTCTACTACCCAGAGGTCGCGGGGTTTACACACAGAGCCCGATAGCCGTTTTTGGTGTACAACATAAGACCCCTCATAATGCCATTTCTGGCTGCCTGAAAAACAAGACTTTTGTGTTTCCTGGGTAGGGTTCAGGTAAATATATCGTCGGAATATCTACCCATGATATTCCCTTGTAGTCATATTGAAATTTCCCAAATCCTGTTCTTACTGGACCCTCCTTAATATATGTAGGGTGCAGCTGCAGGGAGCCTTTGAGGCACGGCGGTGGCCCTCGTGGTTGTTTGCAGGAGATGATAGCTTGGGACATGGGTATATAGGTTCTTGCTCTGCGAGGTTGTCACCCCGTTCAATGTCGAGTGGCTGCGCAGCTTAGTGCTGCGTGGCGACGTATATCCTGGAGCAAAAGAGGCCAGGCATCTCATGCTCAGAGTACATGAGCATACATGAGCTGCAGGAAAAGCCATCTACCTGCCATACTTGTCTGCAGGTACACATTCCCAAGGGGGATGGAAGCAAGAATGTTCGGGGCTTGAGCGGCTCATCGGAGGCCGTGAGCCTGCATTGAACATGCGCGTGAGCCGGTAGTTCTTGAAGTAACTATATCACATATGTCATATAACCATATCTGTATATATATATATACACAGATACATATACATATACATAAAGATCTGCTGCAGGCTTCCGAAGGTCGGGCTTGATTTCGCAGACGAGCACTTGGGGGGAAGCGTGAAGAGAAGCGGTAAGGGTGTAGACCTGACATAGGCCGGCGCTCCACTGTTGCCCACGAGGAAAAATAGCCGAGAGTTCCGAGTTCCGAAAGCCGTATCACCTAGAGAAGTCTATCGGGGAGTTTCCGAAAATAGGGGTACCTTACTTTGCGGGTACTCAAATTAGAGATCCTACTATTTAGGGTACCCGGGTACTATATTAGGGTCCCCTATGTTCGGAAAGACTTATCTAGAGAAGTCTATCAGCTTATCACCTAGAGAAGTCTATCTTAAAAGTGTACGCCAAAAAAAAGAAAGAAGTCTATGGGAGCCCGTCCCCGTCATCCGAAGACTTCGGAGGAAGACAGGAAATCCCTTGCCAAGCAGCTGCTCACAGAGCTCAAGCCGGAACCTTTGCTCACTTCTGCTGGTTCCGACCTCTGTACTATAGGGCCTTAATAATGAGACTAGGCTTGGGGGTTCCTGATTATGATTATAGTATAATATGCTCCCAAACCCTATTCTAATCATTAAGGCCCCTATATTATTCCACAGGTGGGCGAGAGGAGCAAGTGAGGCTCAAGGATTTTGGCATGTGAGCCCCAAACCCTCAGCGTGATTGTCAGAGGACCCGAGGATAAGTCAGGTATATAGCACATGCACAGCTCACATCCTGAAGAGATAGACCTGAAGAAAGGTCGGGCAAGCCACCTTATACGGTGTTCCGCCACTTGATGGATGGTCCAAAGCTGAGCTCAATTCGTCACCCTCGTGGCACCACCTTCAGCCGCAGGTGCAATGCCCCCAAGCTCTGTACTAGAAGCCGCTCTGCCCAGGAGACCCACTCCTCGTGAATCGCCAGCCAACTTTGCACAAGTCCTCGCCTTACGACGATTCTCAGAGTTTCGAGAGTTTTAGGGTGTAGGGTATTGGAGTACAAAATCACATGGCTTGCCATGTCTTCGTTCAGAATTTCCATTTTGGCTGAGACCTGGCATCATGGCCCACACTGCC
The DNA here is from genome assembly GCA_003297005.1 of Symbiodinium sp. clade A Y106. Lineage (NCBI taxonomy): Eukaryota > Dinophyceae > Suessiales > Symbiodiniaceae > Symbiodinium > Symbiodinium sp. clade A. The sequence continues at coordinate 33,568 of BGNK01003197.1, read as the reverse complement.
AAGGCTTGGTCGATGTGACTTATTGCTGGAAGGATCAGGTTACGAGAGTCTCCAAGGCTTAGCGTAACAGAAAGGCCCCTCGGATTCTGAAAGAGCGACGTGCTGCAATGATCATAGGCTCGCTGCTTTCTTGAGCAGGTCTTGAGGAGGGAAAAGACCATTCGTCTTCACTACGCGCTGGACCTAACTTTCAGACAGATTCGCGCACGGGGCACCCTTGGAAGAGAGCTCAAAACTGCATGGGCCTGGATGGTACTTGTGTCAAGCATGTCCCAGCGCAAACCCCGAGCACACCGGCGCAGAAGTGCTGTCTGATGTATGGCCGGACCCGAGGTAAACTGCAATACTTACAACGCAGACTTCGATGGAGATGAGATGAACTTGCATGCTCCACAGGACATCACGGCACAACCGGGAAGAGCTGGGTGCACATGATAGGAAAATCGAAACCTCCTTGAGGACCCCATCAGCCGGATGGAAGCTTTGGCTATTGCGAAAGCGGACCAGCAGTGCGCGGGAAAGCTTCGAAGAAACCGCCTTAAGTTTTGAGTTGTTGAATAGGGTGGCAAGTGCAGACCTGTACCATGCACAGCCGCGAGGTACCTGGTACCAACATCCGGAAAGCCTTTGCGGGGTCTGATTCAGGCTGGCATCAATTTGCTGCATCTTGCTTGGGGCTTCGGAAAAGATGCTGCGACGCCGCTGGCATGTAGTTCTGCTTGGCCACTTGGACCTCGTTTCGGAGCAACAGAGGAATGTTGCAGATTCCTGAATAAACAGTCCAAGCTGCGTGGTACATGTTGGCTCCCGTGATTTCTGAATGCATTTGAGGGTCTTGAGGCCGTCAGTTTGCGAACACCTCTTCCTCCCAAAATGCATCTTTGAGCCAGGATCATGTCATCGCGGGCACGATGCTGACCAAGAGAGACAGCCTCTTGAATTGAAGGGGGGCAATGTCTGGTAAGCCTAGGATTTCCCCTTGCCCTCATCTTCCACGGATCATGCGAATGACAATGCCTCTCCCCGAGTCTTCCCTGGCACTCCTGCAGCATAAGCTTCTTGAGGCTTTTACACCAAGACCGAGGCGCTTCGCGAGTGAAATTTATCTTTAGTGTGTTGTGGGCCAGAGGTGTAAGGGTCCGTAGCCAGTCATGATATGCAATCATGTCATGTAGTCAATGTAGTGATGCTTCGAGCGCCGTTTCAGGCATTCCATGCTCTAGTTCCATTCGGGGTTCACGGAGCTGAAGATCCGAGCGTAGCATGACTACATCAGACGCGCGTCGCTGCCAGGTGTGTTTGCTTCTCTACGCTGGCCTGAGGCATGCGCACAGTCCTCAGAACGCGGGAGTCGGCTCCATGCTCGGAATGCAGAGAAGGCTCAAAATGTCGGAAATGTACTATCCTGTCATGTCAGTGGCTTCTCTATCGCACCCCATGCCTTAAGGCTCGAGGCATCGAACAAGCCAACAGCTATGTCATTTCTGCCGGGCGCTTGGAGGGTGCATGCAACTGTTTGATCTGTTCGGGGGCTCTTACCATTGTAGGGTTGTTCGTTTCTTTCAAACCAGGGGTGCCCCATTTGCAGGCCCTTATATGTCCTTATACTGAGGAAGGATCTTACTACGTAGTCCGACTATCCAAACAAGCTTGAGATAGTGCAGGCTTGAACTCAGCATGTGCAGTTCACGAAGCTCTCGCCACTCAGGACCTTGCGCCGCAAGGCACCGCGAGCTGCATGTCAGTTTTTGTGGCAATGCTGCAAGCATGGCCCTGGCGCTGCCTCAGGCCCGCAAAACGCCTGCACCAGAGGACTGGAGCCTACCCTGAGAGTTTGCAGGGGTCCATTCCGAGTGGCCACCTGCTTTCAGAGTGCAGGGTGGAACAGAGGAGAGGTGCAGGAGCCCCGAAAGCCGAAGCCAACATCCGGCAGGAGGCTTCGCAGGACTTCAAGAACTTCAAGGCCACGGTTCAGGGTACACGCCCCCGTCCCGGCAGTCCGACTTCATTGCAAAAGACCGTCAAAATGCCGTTCACATTTTGGGGTCGAAATCGTGCTCGGGCCACCTTCCTGCACTCATTCTGGCTTTCTTCCAACTGGTCAGATCCCTCCCTGCTTCGGGTTTTGGGAGTTGTCCAAACTTCGCAATCTTGCTCTGGGAATGGTTGTCAGTGGGTATACACGGCTTGCACCGCTTCTTCCGAATCGCAGTTTACCGCATTGCCCTGTGGTCACGAGGACCGGCCGTGGCTGAGCCCGAGTGTGCACATGCATGTGCAGTCCTCGGCCTGACGTTACGGGGCCTTAGTTGAAATTACCGGAATATGGATCCATGGTCATGGTAGAACCGGGAAGTTTTTGGGAAACCTGGCCAGCTCACGGCTTCACACTTGTGAGTCGCGAAAAAGCTAGCGGATTCGCAATCAACCTCTTCCTAACCTGTGGAAAAATTCAGGCCCAGAAGTTCAAGGTGGAGCTGGACCCACCTGCTGTGCCAGGGGCTCAACTGCACTAGTCTCATCCTGGACAGATTTTGAGTCTGAATCAAGAAATTGGCCAATCGGACCCTAAACATAAAGTTCCAACTGCCGTAGGAAGGAAGACGTGGCTTTTGAGGCTTCGTCCCCGGCCGCTCTGGTCCGGAAAGCAGGCGCGGCCCGTGGAGCTTTCACACACGGATCCGGAAGCAATCCCAAACACCAAACCCCAGCACCCTCAAGGCTTTTAGTAAAGGCTTTGCAACAAACCGAGGTCTTGAGCATGCTGCTGAAGCATCTCATCAAGGTCTGCTCCGAAGGGAAGGACTCAACCTCAGCATCCGATCAGGGGAGAGTTGATATCGTAGTCGAGAAAGTAGCTAGTCGAACCTCGTAGAACCCCCTGCGCAGGTATTCAAAAATCCAGGAAAAAACAATCTACAAGTCTTGCTCCGTGCTCCCTCTCAGGAGGCAGATACGTCCAAGGGGGTCAACTTGGACGGGAAAAGCAAGACGCAGCGCCCTCTTCTTGCCAGCTGTGCTTTGTAATTAAGCACCAAAGCAAAGCAGTCTGCAGCCGGCTGGCGGCTGGCTCTGTAAAGGCCCGGAGATATCTGGAATGGGAGATTAGACGGCGACAAAGAGGAGGCCCGTGCTCGACGCTGTCGTGAAAGTATGGGAGCTTGCCCATCCCACCCCTACCTGCATTGGATAAAGGCCACCGTAACTTTTCGCGGATCCGATCTCTTGCAGGGAGTCGGGGAACTCAGATTGTTGGGCACTGTATGGGAGTCTGCTCTCCAGACCGTGGTCGGGAGAGGGCGGTGGATGCAAAGGAGTCCGACGTGATGTCGGTTAGTCAGCGTTATTCCATGTTTCTGGCTCGGGTAGCTTTGTGATTCAACAGGGCCTTTGATGTTTGTGGCTGAACGCATGCATGCATTCTTACACGCCTGCAGACAGTGATATATGTATATATATATATATCAGTGTGTTGTAGAACTGAGTTTGATTCATTCGACTGCAGGGGGATGAATGTCACTGAAACGAACGAATGCTCCTGTGTACCACATTTTGGATCTTTGCGGCATGTGTTGCTAATTGAGGGTCCGGGTTGAGGTCTGTTTTCTTACAGAAGTGTCTGTGTGCATGTGTCTAAATGGCAGGAATATGTCTTGCTGTAGTCCCAAACGATCCAAAGCCTAAGAAGGGCCCCGACAGCCTTCAGAGGTCCTGGACAAGGCATCCTTCGGCCCGGGGCTCAGACAGAAGAGGCCGAGAGGCCGAAAGCGACAACATGGGGATCCGACGTGTCAGGTGCCGAGACGGCGGGAATCACGCCGACCTGGCCGGATTACTGAGAACATGTTCGGAGGAACAAGTGATGGCCCTGAACCTGAACCCTAACACCATCAGCAGGCAGGGGAAACATCTTTGTATATCTTTGTTGCCTGATAAGTAGACACTGATGCGTCAGGTCGCCTGAACAGTGGGCACTGATGCGTCAGCAAGATTTTTCAGCACGCCCGGGTGTTCTTGGCCATATGAATAAGCGGGCTCAAAGCCGCCTTTTGCGCTACGATTCCGAGGGATCTCCTGCCATGGCAGGCACATGTGCTTCGAGCTCATGGGTGGCCGACTTGTCAGTACCCCCTGCTGTGCATTGCCAGTAGCAGAAGAGGGCAATCGGGTGGGAACCGTCTGGGAGCTCATAATTACATAAAAGAGGGAAGGGAGTCGAGGGTGCCGGGCGGGGGGCTTCTAAGGGTTTGGAAGTGGTGCTGAGGATTTTGGGAAAAGGGGTGAAGCTTCCGGCATGTACTACTAGTTCTCAAAATTGCAGTTTTCAGGGTTTTTAGAGTCTATCAGCGACAGGTTTCCTTGATCCCGGAAGTTTCCGGATTCGACTCTGGAAGCTTCACTATGGTACAATTTCCAGAGTCTCAAATAGTGTTCAGGATTCTCGCAGGGAAACCATTCCCTTTCTTGAGCTCGGACATTGCATGGTGGTGTGAAGCCGGAAGACGAGGATCGCCTCTCTGCATTGCCAGGTCTCTGGCTTTCCGGGATCGCAAGGTGCAGAACTAGGAGATGAACGTCTGGCGGCGTTTGATGCGTTGCAAACCTAATCCCATGACCTGGGAGGCTGTTCACTCTGCTGTTGCAGATGCGGGGCTTCACGTGCGCCTACGAAGACCTGGTCCTCAGTCTGGTTCTCAGAAATCTCGGTGAATTTGGCAGTTAGGCCAAAAGTAGATGATTTCATTTGGATAAGTTTTGTGCCATCAGAGAATCAGAAGTTCAGACACTGAAAACTTTCATCATGGGCCGGCAAACCACAACAGTCTGCCACATTCTGTATTGTACCGGTAGGACCGGAAATCGACGAGAAGAGGACCGGAAAGTCAAGTTCCAGCTGCTATTCGCTTTGTGAACAATCTATTTGCATGGTGCGCAGAGTCGTGCTAGAACTTGCCATGGGAGATGTGGATTGTGTGTTCCATCCGTTGTTTTGCAGAGGACCGAGCTGGTCAAGGGAGCGCTCGATGCTTGGCATGCTCAAAGCTTGCAAGCAAAGCCCCGGTCTGTAGCTTGCATCAAGGCGATTGGCCGCCAAGGAGGTGGCTGAGCAGTGGCGCACCTGACAAGTCTTGAAAGCTATAGTCCATCAGCACGACAACCACCCGCAGTATCAATAGCAGCGCATGCAGTGCAAGCAACCATTCACCCAGGCACCGAGCCGTCCTCACTCATGGGTTTAATTACGGCCTACGAAGCGGCTCCTTTTGCCGATCCAGTATAGAATCACAGTTGTTATGTGTGATTCACAGGTGCCGCAAGGGGCGGTTGCTCTGACAAGCTGCCAGGATCCACAAGCATGGTGCAGGCGAAGAGCTGCGCTGCACCTACAAAGCCTACCTTCTGCAAAACTCTGCAGTGCTGACGGGCGAGTGCCTACACTGACACAAGGCAAGCAAACCCCACACCAAGCGCACTTTCAAAGGCATCCAAGCATCTGCCCGGAGCTTAGCTTCCCAACAAGCTGCTTTTTTTTGTACACTGTACAAGTGCGCGGGTTGCTCTGAATACGGTCCCTCTTCAGGCCCCGGGGTCCTCATTTTCCTGTCAGACTAGGTCACTAGGTACCTCGAAGAGTTTCCGCAGCCCAAGTTCTTGCAAGGTTTCAGCAGAAGGAGACCGTGGAGCACTTTGAGGGCTTGATCATCGGCCCGAGCCTTGGCTTTGGGGGATAGGCAGTAGTACATAAACTCCTGTGATTCAGGAGAACCTAGGTAGGACATGTGCCGAATTCCCCCCAAGGTAGCAGACTATCTGCGTGCATCCAGCAGTGCCCTTCACATGCAGGCAAGATGAAGGAGTTCTGGTCCGGCATGATCAACAAGTGCAAGCCCCGGCTCAAACCGCCGCGTTTTGCGTGCAATGCCCTCAGGGGGGCTGTCCGTTCCGAAAAATGCTCTCGACAGGCATTCGATCTACGACTTTGCAGCCTATTCTGAACCCGCCACCCCAAAGCCTTAGCACATTAAACAACCCTAGAGCCCTGAAGCCCTCAACCCTCCCCCAACAGCTGGGTTCTTGTTAAGGGATGTAATTTAAGTTGCCATATATTCAGGAAGCCGTATTATTAACTATAGATCCCTATTATGGTAACTTAAACTAACAAAATTCCTTAACACGAACTTCCCAAGATCCCGAGGTGCATTCCAATTGGCCAGCGGCTCGCAGTCCCTCGAAACTGTTTTGCAGCAGAAGCCTCGGCCTCTCTTGTGTGCCTCTGGGCCTCACACTGACCCCTATACTTACCTTTGGTTATTCTTCCATTCCCTACTAACCAAAGGTAGGTATATGCACAATAGGATCTGAGTACACAAGCCCCTGCCCGGCTGTCCGAAGCCCAACAGCCCTACTCAAAGCCTTGAAGCTGGCCCAGTCAATGGTGCAGACGGGTGCCAAAGGGTCCAAAGTCAATCAGCCGGGGGCCGAGCCGTCGTTCTGAATCATCCCTGTCATGGGGTCGCTTCCAAAGACAACGCTACTGGTTTCACAGGCAGCTGCTGAGCCCTGTTAATCCTTGAAAAGCAAAATTGGTTAAGAAGCTTACAATCACGTCCATGTCAACTTGTGCGAATCCGCGACTGGTTTGAGAGCAGAGTGGCGTGTGCAAACTGCAGCAGCCCTTGCGACGCGCTGAGGTCGCAAGTCAGCTGCTGCTTGGGACAGCAGGACGCCGCACCACTAGAGCTCCTTCGAACATCCGGACATCCCAGAAACTGAAGTTAAACTCGGTTTATCTCAAACCGTGGTTTCGAAAGGAGCTGGAGGGCCGCCTTCCACCCTTGATGACGACACAGAGGCTTTTCTTGCCAAAAGCGGACATGACGTGAACGTTCCATGCTGGCAGTGTTTCTCGATGCTATCACTGTCTATCTTGTTTGCACCACAATCTGGCATCGATGAAGAGAGACTGGCTGTGACACTGATGATGAGAGTGAGGCTGATGTTTTTTTTGTTTTTTGGGGGGGTAGGTCACGATCGTGATGACGGTGGCTGCGAGTGATGCTGGCCAAGATGGTGTAGCTGGACGATGAGGACATTGCTCGTGGTGCCAATGGCAATGAAAATAAGATGACAGTCTGGATGTGCTCGAAGTATTGTGATGACGGCAAAGGCATCTCACGCTGATGACCACAGTTGTGGTGATGAAGTTTACACCGCCATCATTCTGATTGTTGCTCCTTTGATATCTACAGTTGTGTCGTGTCTAATCCTTAGAAGGCAGGCTCCAACATTCTGCAAGTGTCAAGTGCGTGGACCTTTTGGCAGGTCCTTGCCGTGCTTTGCCGTGCGTGATCTCTCCAACCGAACCCGAGGCAAGAGCAGCGTGATTTTTTGCAAAAGCTAGATGCTTGTAGCTAAGGCCGAACTTAAGTCGCCCACGCTGCACCATGTCAGGCTACATCGCTGACCGATTCTTAACGGGCATTCGACCACAGGCCAGGACATTGTCGGCACCGAGCGACCCAGCCTTCTCTTCCTCTGTCACAATTACACCGCGAGTACCTGTCAGGAGTTCTTCTTCCACTGCATGGCCGGGCGAGAAGGTCTGGTGGACACGGCTGTGAAGACGTCACGCTCAGGCAAGTTCTGAGCGTCGGTTTTACTTCGGGCTTCCACTCTGGTTTCGTTGAATGCTTGGGTTGTACAATGAGGGTTTTTTGGCATGGCTGTCTATTTTTGGCAGGCTATTTGCAACGATGCCTCGTGAAGCATTTGGAGGCACTCAAGGTGCCCGGAATGGGTTTCTACGTAAGTCAGGCAGTACACGGAGGAACTTGACTGGCTGCGCAGGTGAGCTATGATCATACCGTGCGTGACAGTGATGGCTCCGTTCTGCAGTTTCTCTACGGAGAGGATTGTCTACAGCGGCGCAGTAGTGGCCCGAACTGCACCGTCTAAATCATTCAATAGCAAGGACGGAGTTGATGTCACGCGGGCAACGTACCTTTTCAAGTTCGAAGAGCTGCGGCCGGACACCCAAGCGACTGCACTTAACTCATGCATGGCGCCGCATCTCTGTCAGCTTCCAGCCAAGAGAGGAAGCCCTGTCAAATGAAAGCCGCGATTGCAAGGTCCAACTTCCACTTCTTCGCGCAACCTGCCGAGCCCCAAGCGAAGAAGTGAGCACGCTCGCAGAATCTGTGGACTTCTGACTTCGCAGGTGAAGAGCAAACTACAGCAGATGAGCAGCCCTCCGAGCTTTGTTGCTTTCGAGTTTACGTTGATCTGCAGCTAGTGAGCGAGTGCTGCGAACGACTCATCGGATTCCGTCCAAACCCGCTGTAGAAAGTGACACAGAAGTGGAGGGCGGACTCGCGTCATGACTGCGATCGGTCAGCCCGCAGCTGAGGCCAAAGCAGCCAAGCTGTGGATATCCAGCATCTCGGCTACTTTGTGTTAAACACGACAGCGGACTTCAGTCCGAAGGGCATCAGCATGATTGCCGACAGTGCGGCCTTAAAGATGTTACCGAGTCTCAGAGTGCGAGGTGTGCGCGCCTCTTCTTGGCGGCCAGACAGGCAGCCAAAGCGCGAAACTCAGTTGGCTGTTGGAGTCACATCATGTCATTTAAAATTACAATTGTAGAGTCTGGTAGGGGGGCCCTCTAGAAGCGACTGCGGTAGACAACGGCGATGCTGAAGACAACTCCGAGGATGGCAACCTTCCAAAGGCACTCGAGGCAGCCGCGTCATCTCTTTGTCGACGGTGACCTGGCGCGAAGCCGCAGCCGACTGCGAGGCCGTTGAGGCACTGCTGAAACTGCAGACGGAGTTGGACTCCTGCTCTTTGCTTTCCCTGCTGCAAGCTTAGATGAAGCATTATGAAGCTCAGTTGATTGCTCTTCTCAGATCCATTGCCGGATGGGTTCAAAACCGAGGAAGTCCCTGCGCAAGAAACTTCGGAGCCACATCAAGAAGGGCACAGCAGCCGAGTGTGTGGGGACCTCAGTGCCCCGGGTTCAATAGGAGCTTCCAAGCAGCAGACCCGTTTTGTCAAACAGTGGCACAGACTCGCAGGCCAGCTGTTAGGAATATCCCTTAAACGTTTCATGTCACGCTTGCACCTTAGACGAACAGGACCGCCTATTCGATCCCATTTCTGCAGTGCAGGGGCACCCAGCGGCTTGCTTTTCCACGGAGTGATTATCTTAAACAGCAAGCCGTCGAACGGTTTGAGAAGAGCAGGCTCTCCGGTTTTTGGGCTAAAAATTGTCGAGAGATTCGTCAACGGTAATTAAACGTATTGGGCCTGGCACCTGTCTACCTGCATACCTCATTCTGTATGTGTGTACGTGTGCATGCATGCGTCTATTTATCTATCTATCTATCTATCTATCTATCTATCTAGCATCTATCTTATATATATATGTATATATGTAAACCTCTGCGTGTATCCATGTATGTATCTATGAATGCATGGATGTATGTTGGCATGTGTAAGTAGGTATGTAATTGATTGTGTGGGTATGTATGCATACACACGCCAGTATAACATGCATGTCCATATATATATATAAATACATGTTGATATATTTATGTAATTGCATACAGATACGCACACTTCTGAAATATCGCGTAGATGTGCAAGTTAGACAGACACATGTGCTGCTTCATGCACCTATTTATTTATTGTTTTGGATTTACTTCATGTGTGCTTGTGTTTGCACAGGTACATTCCTGCATTGGCTTACAGGTGTGTGCATATATATATATAAACATACTGCATATGCAAGACGAGGTCATGAAGTTATCACGGACATACACAGAGCGCAAGCAAGAGGCCCATGCCGATATAGCGATTTGAAATGTAGGTGCAGTGAGTGCAGGGTTTGCAGCAAAGGTTAGGTTGTTCCAGGCTCTTGACCACTTCCGTCCAAGTGACCCACCCAAGGTTGGTCACTACATCGGTCCCCTTTCCACTATCAGCTTGTGTCTGTAGGATCAGTCGGCCGTCAACTGACCAGGTGACTAGAAGCAGAGTTGGGGAGTGAGGGGCTGAGTTAGTGTTCCCTTAAAGCTTTGGGCTTAGGGGCTTTTCGTTTACATGTAGGGAGCAACCTCCGAACTCACTTTTCACTTGAGGCTCGGGCCTTCGCACTACTACGGAGCGACATCGGAGAAGCACGAGGAAGCCATCTCCTCAATTTTTGGCTCAAGCTTTGGCATCTCTGGGTTTTGCGGTTTAGGGCTCGGGGGATTTGGGCTTCAGAGAGGGTTTGCTTAGGACACAGGATGCAGCTTGTAGATTTGCAAGACTTCAGAGTTTGCCGGACGATCCCTGGGTATGGGCGCAAGGGAGCTTGTCTTTGCCGCCTTGGTCAGAGCTTGATGTGTTCCATTTTTGTGAACGTGTCGTGTGGTAAGGTGAACGGCATTCATAACCTCGAGCAAACTCGCAAGTCGCTGGTAGAACTGGCCTTTGCATCGGCTGCGACGTGCACCTTGAGGGTGAAGCGCCACTGTCGCTGCATACGTATTGAGGCTCAGACTTCGGCAACTACAATCCAGACCCCAAGACATCCCAAGACCCCAAATCCTGCAACCCTAAACCCCATAAACCGTGCGCCAAGCCTAAACCCAGGCGCTGCAGAAGTATCTGAAGCAGAGCACGGAGAGCGGGCAGATGACGAGCAAGGAGGTGCGCTGCTGCAGAAATACTCTAGGGGGTTTGTATTCCTCAGCTATCCTTTGCTGTAGTTCTACGAGCAGTTGCTGGATGATATACCCCGAAACCCTATTCTAAGTGTTAAGGCTGATACAACCCCGGCATCAGAACCTCTAACGAATCCTTCAGGTTGCTCACAGAGTCTTCGTTGAGCGTTCGGGAGGGCTCATGATTGGGCCTTGCAGGCAAAGCACTTCGAGCGCGCAATGCATCTGAAGTTTCAGCAGGGCCCCAAGCATTCATTGCCAGAATGTCTCACTTTTCTGCGGTGGGTCACGGCATCAGATATCAACCCTAACCATATGGTACCCTCAATTGTAGCCCTTAGAGGCTTAGAGGAGCTACAACCGGGAAGCCTGAAGTCTCTACTCAGAGTAGCTCCTTGCTTCGCAACTTGCAATCGTAAGGCGCACGCTGGCTGAACCTGGCGAAGCAGTTGGTGTCATTGCGGCCCAAAGCATGGGCTGGCACCTCAACTCCTAGCTTTTTGTGGAGGAGCTTGGGTTAAGCTACCATCTTCAGGAAGCCCACACAGTCTTTTCCTTAAAATGGGCTCCTCAGCAAAAGCCAGATTCCTGCGCAGATCCTGTCTTCTAAGGAGAACCGAGCACCCAGATGACGCTCAACACCTTCCACTTGGCAGGACATGGAGGCGGTGGCTCGTTCCTGCAGGGCTCCTTCAAGCAGCTAGTGAATCTTAGGTCTGATCATGCTTGGCATGCCAAGCATGTCAGCTAGGGCGTGTGCACTCGAACTTCCCGGCCGCAGGTGCCAACGTGACTTTGGGAATCCCACGTCTTCGCGAGATCATCCAAACGGCCTCGAGGACTCAAAGCAGGGCAGGCACTCTAAGGGCTCTTGTGGAGGGGCAGGAAGCGCAAGTGGCATCCTCTGCTAGGAGCTGTTCAACACCGCTGATGACTGTGCCTGTGTTGGGTGATTGCCTCGGCCTGCCAATGCAAGAGTCACAGCACAGATAGCACTGAATTCGGGCGAAGCTATTGGTACAGTAACTCTTTTGGTGCCGCTCCGAGCCCTTCGGGAGTCACTTTAATACTAGTCTCCCTTCCTGATTATGGACATGGTTCAGCATTTCCAGGTACGGGTCCCGACGGGAAGCCTGCGTCGCTCCAGCAGCGAATCGCCGAGACCTGAGCTGCTCTGAGCCTTCTGAAGCCCTTTTCCAACTCCACTCCTGATAGTCCTTACAAGTATATTCATACTTATACCCTAGCACCCTGTTGTGCTTGATGAGGCCTGTGTATTAACCCCATGTCTGCAGTGTTGTCAGGCAGCTGCACAAGCGCTGAAGCGACGATTCCGAAAGGCCCACCGTGAGATGTGAGGGGGCAGTGTTAGGCTTCGTCAAACAATTCTGCAAGATCCTTCCGGTTATTGAACCAAATTGCTGCGACTTGGTGGGGGAGGGCAGTTGGAACATGGATGCTGAAGATGTGGATGCGACCTGGAAGTGTCTGTGGAATGCTCATTGAGTTAACAAGAGATGGCAAATTGCGTGATTGTGGAACCTGGGGGCATGAAGTTGTATGCTCTCTGAGGATGCGGAGCAAAGGGGTATGGGTGCGCGCGTGACATTCCCAGAATGGGCAGAGCAGCAGAAACATCAAGAGCCTATCCTAAAGACGAGTCCCTGCGGCCGGCGGCTTTCAAATCATGACCAGGCTATTGCTTTTGTCCATCAGGAGTTCACCCTTCAGGGTCTTCCTGGGTGCTTTCTTCAACACCCCTTTGAAGCTTTGTTAGGGATTGGATCAAGAAAGGGCGGGCGTGTTTTGGATAAGACGGATCCGCACACTTACTGTATATTGATATAGCAGGCTAAAAAGATAAAATGGCTTTCTTTGCAGCGCGGGGCTGTGGCCGCCAGTGTGCAAGCGCCGTCTGGTCTTTCAGTTTAGAGTTGCAGGTGACGGTGATGGATTGCGTGGCCAGGTTGGTGCATGCCTCAAGCCTTCGCAGGCATCAACACATGGGAACCACGATTCAGCAATTCACATATTTCATCTGCAACACACACACACTCGCCATGAAAGAATACGTCACAACACCAATAGCCGTAGCAATAGTTATGTGTGCCTGCACTGATACACGGAAACGAGCACGACGACCCTTTCATTTGCGCCCAAGGTCGTGAACGAAAGCGTCCGACTCATCGGCTCCAAGGCGGCTGGAAGCCCAGCTGGTGGTGTATTTGTGCGTGTGCGCTCGTGTGCGTGTGTATGTGTGTTTGTGCGTATAAGCAAGTAGGTTTGCAGGGAGGTAGGTGAGTGGAGGTAGGTGGAAGTAGGTAGAGAAGTAGATGGAGAGGTAGGTAGAGAGGTGGCTAGAGGGTAGAGAGGTAGGTAGGTAAGCAGGTAGCTGGAGCTACATCCTTTTACACGAGTTACGTATTTGTGTGTTCGTGCATATACTCTCTAGATGTATGTATTCATGTATGCGTGTGTATGAATACGTACATATATATGTATACGCATGTACATATACATGTTAATATCAACTTACATACATATATGTATATATATATATATATATATATGTACATGTATGTATGCATGTATGTACGGAGTACGAAAAAGTATGAATATGTGCATGGATGTATGTAACGTACAGGTGTGGATGTTTCGGCGTGCCCGGTCTAACAGTTTCAATGGCCCTGTCATGTTGCAAGGTTTGGGTGTACCACTGTCGGATTGAGTTCATGCCGCTGGACGAGCTCTGCAAGGCCTGCAGTGTTTGTTGGCGCATGTCCGGAGCGAATCTGAAGAGCCAGGGCCTTAGAGAAAAGTTGCAGCAGCTGACAGCTTTCGGCAGGCCGTGCCTTACGTGGCGGTCTCGGCTCTTGCTCACCAGAGCCTTTATTAGCTAGACATCTTGCTCGCAGTGCGGTCGATTGCTACCAAGCTGTCTTGCTTCGATGTCAAGGTCACTCGGGAACGGCCAGCGGCCGAGTACCCTTCGACCTATGCACACCTGGGTTTAGGGAGTTTAAATTAGGGCGCTCTGGTAGCGGGCTTCAGCAGTCCCTGATGGCAACGGCAAGGAAGCGCCTGGGGCTTTTGGAACGACGATGATGACGAAGATGACATCCCGATGAGGTTCACGACAATGATGGTGTCGATGACGATGAGTTACGGTTGTCCGTGACTACACTGACTACATTGTATGACAGCTATCGGCTCCGATGCCTTTTTTGTGCTCTCTCCAGCTCACAGGTAAACGGTATAGGGGGTAGGCTAAGCCCTAAACCTCCAAGACGCAACTTCTCCCGTGATGTGCCGGGGCCAGACAACTACTTTGAGCTCGGGCACTGGTTGTTCGCATCTTGAGGAAGTGCAGATCCGTGCGGAGAGCCTTGCCACAGGATTGCGTTCCCGAGTGTCCTTGAATTTAAATTTGGTTGAGGACCAGGATGCTGCCGAGCACATGGCACGCTACCTGACGTGGGCGGCCCAGGCGCCCAAGGTGCCCAAGGCGCAGAGAAATGCCAAAACGCCAAGCCCCGAATCTCCCGAGCGATCACGCCTTCGCACGGGAGCAGCCTCGGGTGTGGCTGTGGCTGCAGAGGTCCTCGGCCAAGCGATGGTGGCCATGAGCAGAATGCAGGACAGGTTCGACCGACTGAATGTGGCCTTTCAGGATCTTGAGAGGAACGGTGGGATGGCCTCTGCCTTCAACGGCGAACGACCCGTAGCAGTCGACAGCGCAGCGCGCGCCTCCGAAGCCACCGTTCAAGCAGCAGAGTGCTGTTTCGCAGCACTAAAAGCGCTCCCAGTATCCACAGTCTGGGTGGAACTGCCTGATCCCATCAGCACAGCCGACGCACTGGAAGCAGCCGCAGCTATCCTGAAGTCTGGAAGACTACAGCTTGCGGAGCTCGAGGCCTTCCAGGTCGTCACGTTGAATCGAATTGAGGCCCAGGCTAAGAGCGCCAGCTACCGAAGTGGCCCAGCCGACTTCCCAGTTACTGGTAGTCCCTTCACTATGGCCATCACCGAGTTCCCTTGTGGCCCGAAGCTGTGCAGTGCTTCAGGGACTTATCTTTGGAGTGAGGCTCGCGGGTTACTCAAAGCTTTCGCCGCTGCTCACCAGATTGACAGGGAATTTGGTGCGAGCATCTTGAGCGAAGTCTTCCATGTTTTCGACGATCTCATCGATGGGCTGGCACGCATTCTTGAAGAGTTGATCTGCTTGGAAAGTGAGACCGACTCTATGTGTCCTGCGTTGCTGGGCGCTGCTCAGGTTCAGAAGGACCTGTTGGAATGGAAGCTTACCCTGCTTGATGATGAGATCAGCCAAACACAGCAGTGCAAACTGATGGAATTCGTGGAGGTAGTTTTGGCTGTGGGCGATGCATTGCAAGCCGCCATCGCGCAGCTGCGTCGGAGACGGCAACAGGTCGTGGAAGGCATGAAGGCTTCTATTGAAATCAAAGCAGCTATGATGCCCGCCACGGAAGGAGAAGCCCCGCAGTCACAGCTCTTTGCAGACTGAGCTGCAAGCTGACGAAGGCGAGCGAACGTCTTTTAAGAAGCCCTTCGACAGAGTGGGTACAGTGATATAGTTTGCTCAGCTGCCAGCGCCATTTTAGTTGAATTCATGAGAAGCAGCCCTCTTGTACAGTTGGCTGCGGGCGACGATCGTTTCAGTGTCTTCTGTAAAGCACTAGCGGCATAAACAAATGCTTTCATTTTGTACAGACTGCCGCTAGAACCTAGTTCGTGCACACAAACTGTCTAGACTGGATGACCTCAGCACTTATCTCGCAGAAAGCACAGCCAAAGCACATCCGACTCTGCTCATTGGTCGCCGTGCCCTTGCAAGCTAAACTTGAACAAAATCTGCGCCCAGGCTGAAGAACTTCGTCGAAACAACGGTCGTTCGTGAGCTGAAGTGCGCCCACTGCCACTACCAGTCTTCTAGCAGCTCTCGCGCCACTTTTGGCTCCAAGAGCATTGCCTTTTGGTCTGGATGTTGCGCTGCTACGTTCTAAATCCTACACCTATCCCTGGACAGGAAGCAGCTCAGCAAGATCATCAGTGAAGCCAAGGATGTGAAGGTCAAGGCGATGTCCGTGTGTGCGCCGACACGTTGAGATCTGCTTAGACTATATGTAGTAGATTACATGTTCGTTTACATGTGATTAGGTTCCACTACTAGGGCATATTAGAGCCTATTAGATGACAATATCGGCCGAACCAGTGTCTGTCCACGTCGCAGGTGGCAAAGCGAAGCAAAGCTGCTGCAACTGGCACCGGCGACACAGGCGACATTGGGACAGGAACACTACGACGACCAGAAAAGCACAACCAGCAGCATCGGCCCTGAGGCATGGGCTACAAGGCAGAGCACAGGCTCTAGCATCACTGCGAGCGTCTCACAGAATCCATTGCAATCACTTTCATAGGTTCTCAGCGTTATCACCATCGCCAACACCCCCACTGTTGCTATCCTCTCCATCTTCCTCGTCAGCATCCATCATCATCGTCGTCCCGTCATGCTAATCAGCCCCGTCTCCAGGCGGAGATGCGCCAGAAGCAGCTGAGGCTGAGGACAAGTTGATGTGCGGACATAGCACCTCAACTCTGGTTGCATCCCCATGACAGGCTTGGAGACCATGGTTGAAATTGCCACGAAGCCACTATGCCCATGACAAGCAATAGTGCGCTGGTGATGCTGACAAGCTGGTGACGATGATGAGGATCATCATGATGATCGTGGCGACGATAATCGTGATGATTTTCGTGATCATCATGATGTCATGATAGTGGTGTTGCCGTTCTGGGCTTGGGGTCGAATGTGGGGCCTATGCTATCTTATGTGTTTCAGGCTTTTTGTACGCTCTAGGGTCGACATGCGACAGGTTGCAATGGTATGTTTCCTTTTTGCGTAGGCAAGGATCCCGATTAACGCCTATGTACACATATGGTTCAGCAGCAGGCGTGAGACGAGCCGTTCCCAACAGGTGCACCATGAAGGCATCAACGGACCAGCAGCTGGCTCTATAATTTGAGGGAATTAGGTTCTACAGTACTCCAGGCCCAAAAGCATGTTGCAGCCCTAAAGCCTAGAACCCTACAGCCCTAGAAGCCGAAGAGATCCCAGAGCCCTGGAGCTCACAAGGAGGAGGAGGCCGAGGAGTCCGACAAGAAGGCCAAGAAGAAGAGAAGCCTGGGCCCAAGCTCACAGAAAGCAGGGGGTTTGATTAATTTAGAGTGTAGAGCTCATTCCGGTAGGCTGCGTGCGTGCGAGGGTGGCTTGAGTGTAGGCTCTAGACTGTAGACTTTCGGATGCTTGGATGCTAGCTGACCAGGAAGAATTCTTGGAGCGGAAGACAAGGCAGAGGCACCCTGGCTCGCAACGCACATTCTCATTGAGAATCCTAAACCCCGAACCTTATTCTTGCCAAGAGCCCTGCTAGGAGGAGGAGCGAGTTGCAGATGCTATGGACGCAGAGGCTTTGATGCAGGGACTCGCCCTCATACGTGCCTCGCATCGATAGCCTAAAAAGAGCAGCGCAGGCTGACGGAGGCGATGAGGAGGAGGAGAGCCTGTCTTCAGGCAGATTTGGTTCAAACGAGTGCACCCCTGACCCAGCAGCTGCCGATGAGGCTTCTACACCTCGGTTGACGGCGATGATGCAGAGCGCTTAGATGTAACAGGGGCTTGCTGCACGCTAGCCGCTCCGGAGCCTGCCAGCGCATCGTGTCTTTTCCGTGGGCCGTCGCAACCTCCATCTGACCTAAGGAGAAGGCTATCGAAGATCCTGATGAACAGGAATTGGAAGGAGCAGAGGGGACCAAGGCCAGGCAGAGCAGTGTGGCAGACACCGATTAAGGAGATGTTCGACTGGGATGGTGAGGTGGCCCGTACTTACGACCATCAGCACAGTATCCCGGCACTTTGCACTGGTGCTCTTTGGAATTCGGACCTGCCCATCTGATCACATTGCGTGTCCGATGCGCGGCAATCTAACTGCCTCTAGATAGACAAACTCCACTATTTCATCGCAGAGTAGGGGTAGCAGTTTGTAGCAGCTGTTAAGTGCTTTCGGTGTTTTTTTGCATACTGCAGGGCAATGAGGAGGAAGACGAAGAAGGAGCGAATGAGGCCCGGACGTGCCGCTCGATGTTTTCAATGTGGTGCAGCATTGGATTTGCTGAGAGTGTGATCCGGGGCTACGGCCTTGTGCATGGGAGCCGGGGCCAAGGAGAAGCCAGAAAAAGATGAGGATGAGGAGCAAGAGTGTGAGGAAGACGCTCCGGCCGAGGCAACGAATCCTAAGGTCCCCCGCAGGCCGAACACCTAAATGCCACTATCCGAGCCTTGCCATACGGACTTCTAGACCAGGTGTCGACCATGTTTTTCACCAACAAGCTATGTAATTCGCTCTTCTCCACGCGATATTTAGGATTTATGGTTCAGGGTGTGCTTGTCACCCTGCAGCTAGAGCGGACCGCTGGTTACAGAAATGTGGCTCAAAGCTGGGGTCCTTTATACAGTAAGTTATGCACGGATCCCGTTTTTTTGGCAGCAAACTCATGTTGAAATCGACACTCTGAAGGGAGCAATATCTTTCAGAGCTTGAAAATAAAGAAACAACTCTGAAGAGCCAGAGAACAAAATGATGATCATTCCAAGCCAGAGGATGACCTCAAACCCTCAAAGTCCCAAACCATAAGCCTATGTGACCCCTAAACCCTAAACCCTAAATGCGCACATGGCTTCGTCAGGGTGGTGACGACATGACGTCCCCGAAGGCTCGGCAGTCACCGCGTGACCTTGAGGGATTTGGAATTGGAACTACTGTACGCTTGCAGGGGAAGCGCGCCAAAAAAGGAGACACGGGTGGAACGAAGGCGCAAAGCCCCGCATGCGTGAATCCATGAAACACACTATTGCAATGGCCTCGTGTCGCCATGAGGAGGAGCGGGAGGAAGATGAGAAAGACGGCGGCTCTGGAGGTGCCTCGAAATTTCAGTTCACGAACTTCGGACAGCGGGCTGGAGTGGAGTGGTGTCCAGCTTGTTGTGAAGTTGCATGTTATGCACCGGTCGTGCATCTGCGCATGTATAGAAAAGCGCACATCCGTAGAATACCAGTTCTACTAGTTGCATATGATATTAATCATGCACCAAATCTGCAAATTATGTACATGTCTGCATGTATGCACGTGCAAATCTATCTCTACATACTTATACATACATACATACATAATTACATAATCACATAATCACATATACATATATACATATACATATATATATATATCCTACACTCCACTCTCCTTACTGATCTGCTTGTGTGATCTTGTGTGTGTGTGTGTTTAAAGCAACTATGCACAGGCATGCAGAAGGCCAAGACCGGCACCCAGGTGCGATTTCGTGCATCCACGCTCGCGGGTTCAGATTGCATTGTGACTTCTTTAGTTGAGTCAGATGGGCTTGGGGAGGCAATAGGGATCCCGGCTTCAGTTTTCCTTGTCAAGAGTCTGACAAAAGGACTTCTGCTTCGGAGCGGATGATGACGCTCAGGGCAGCGGGAAGTTATGAGTTTCAGGGTTTTCGAGGTTAGTTTCGGGGCGGAGTTTCGGAACATGGTTAGGGGCAGTTTCGGATCAGGACATGGTCAGTTTCGGTCTCACAAGATTGGTGAGTTTCAGGCCAAGGCCTGCAAGAATCGGACTGAAACTGCCCGACCTCGCCCCCCGAAACTGACAGACCCGCATCCCGGACTCCCGCTGTGCGGAAACTGGGCGCCAAACTATACCACTCTGATCCGCAACCCCCGGCAGCCCATCCAAAACTAGAACCCCGAAACTGCGAGCACCCCAGGGCAGAGGTTTGTTGCTTCACAAACACAGCTAATCACAACGACGCCCGCACTGCACCCTTTCAACAGGAAGGCTCGAAAAACCGGAAGACCAAGCCCGGCAGCAGCGTCTCCGCCTCAACCGCTGGACTTGGTCTTGCCGAGCCTTGCTACAGTTTGGTGCAAAAGGCGCGACAGCTCGGAGACAAAGCCGCTTCCTTGCAAAAGCAGGCGGAGAAGGACCTTGCCGAGGCAGCCAAGACACCTTGTTGAACTCAGTTGTCAGAGCTCCGAAGTCAGCCAGAAGCCATTGATCTGTGCCAGGCTTTGAAGGAGGACAACTTGGTTTGGCGATCAGAGCTAAGGGGCGATTCGCAGAGACCTCAGATTTGCGTGGCACCGAAGATGTTATGCGGCAGGTTGGGTATGGCTGGGTTTGCTCGAGTGCTCTGTTGCGCACCCCTTCTCGTAAGCATGTATTGCCCTATGGCACAGTAGTTGGCAGAACAGCCGGAGAATGGGCTGTGGCGCCCTGGACAGCCTGCAAGGATGTCGATCATCGTGAACCACAACCATTCCCAGCGAGCAGCTCAGGGCTTCTGTTGGATTCTTTGACATGTTGTTGTTGCACGTCGGTGTTTTTGGTACTGCTTGTAGTAATGCTGTCACCGTAAGCATCCAAGGTGCCCTCACAGTCTTTTCGTTGGGGAGGTGCGAGCCCGTGCTGCTGGAAACTGTCGCGACTCTTGGCGTTTGAGCTCTGCTGTCAGACATGCAGGATTCCGAGGCACATGCACTTGCGTTCGCTCGTCACATGATCTGCATGTTCCGGCGAGGTGTTGCGAGGAGTTCTGTCTACCGCAACATTGCAGGACATTCGAGTGACATGTTCGATCATCTTCGCAGCACATCTTCGTTCGAAAACGCTTTTACTTCGCCTGATGCAAAGCAGTCCCAGGATCCTGCGTGCGACGGGGTGGAGGCAGTTCATGTGAAAGTTGAGAACGACAAGGCGCTGTGATCGAATGTTTCTTTGAGTAAATTGTTTCAGACAGGGCCGCTTGAAGTGTAAACGGGCATTCCTTTGGTGTGCTCGTCAAGTGCTGCTCAAGACGATGAAGGTCTGTAACAGCTGAGAGCAACAAGCATGATACTGTGCCAACTCGAGTTTGTTCCATGCCACAGGAAGACATAAAAGTTATCGCTGTGACCAGCGCTGGTAGCACGCAAGACGAAAAGTCTGTTTTAAGGATGACGGGTCCGATCGTATCAGTTGCAGAAGTCCAAAGGCTGTGCCCTATCTCTACGTAGGCCTTTCGTGTGGGTCTTCGGTGTCGGGAGCCTTGAAGAGTTCCCAATCTCTGGTAGTTTGTGACAGTTTGTGTGAGTTTTCATCGTACTGTTGGCTGTCGCCCGCCCCGCCTTCTTACCATTGCTAATCTGTTGCCATGATATCGTCGCTAGCAGGTGAGCCTGGAGTGCGAGGCAATCAACCTCTTCGGCCTGCTGTGCTTGCCTCCCACACTTGCACCTCAGAAGCAGGAGACGGAATAGGTGAGCCCCCAGTGGCCCAGGCAGTCTTGCACCTCCCAACGCTCTCCGACACCAAAGCCTTTGGAACTTTAGGCTCCTTGAGTCCTTGAGTGGCTCAGGTAGCACACAGCCAGATCTACACCAACAACCTCAGGACCGCCCAGGGCCCCGGGGCGCGGAGCGATGCCTCACACAGATTGCAGTAAGGAGAGTGTTCAGCAGAATAGGGTTTTGGGGCCCATTATACTAGAATTATAATAAGGAACCCCCAAAGTGGTATAATGGTAATTACTAAGGCCCCCTATAGTCACCCCATGTCAGCGATCGGCTCACCACGCCTTCTCAGTTTCTGACAGGCACGTCCTGGAGACTTTTGGGGTTGAAGCTGCACGTGCATCGGTACCTCGTTTGGCAAGAGGCAGCACAGCAGCTCGTGCAGTTGTGTACTCCGTGCAGACATGCCAGAGTTGCTTAAAGCTGAACCTGAGGTCGTCCGAGAAGTTCGCGGTGTCTTTGGCCACTACGGGATTCAGGCTTTGGGCATCGCAGAGCTCCGTAGATACGCGTCCGACATGGTCATGTCCAGGATAAGCGGATCGTCTGTTGTGAAGAGGTCGATCACCGCCACCTGTCGCTGATTGCAGACTACATGGCCCAAGCGGGCGGCTTGCGGCCGTGCTGCCGGCCTGGTTACGCAGTGCTCTTCACTCATTGAACTGCCAGAGTTTGTCAGCCACATTCAGCCAGGTTCAACCGAATGGGGATGGTACATTGTGGCGATCTCGGCTCTCTAAATCTGGCAGAGGTGGTTGGAACCATCAGATGGTAGATGCCCAGGTACGTCGCCACTACTGCAGATGTCCTACGAGACGACCATGCAGTTCTTGTCTGGTGCGTGCAAGGCTAGCTGCGCCTTCTCCGTCCCAACCACTGTTGCGCCCTCGAAAAACCTCGACACACGCCAGCGCGCTTTGTCCACCAGGAAGATCTGCTCGACAACATGATCTCGCCGGCAAGCGCTATCGTGCTTGGGCAGCCTCCTGCTGTCGGCACTGGCGTGGCCGTGACCCCAGGTCTTTGAAGCTTCTTGACTTTGCTCCCGAAGACTCTCTGACAATTCTCAATTATTCTCGCCACCTATCGTACCGGACAGAAAGCTTCATTTCCATGCATCTGCAGTATCAGCATGTCTCATGCTGTTGTTGTGTTCATTGCCTGCAAAGGTGAATCTGCTGGTAGATCTGGATCCACCAGTGCAGCCCTCAGAACCAGCTTTACAGTGGTGTGAATCTTTAGGTGTTCACTGCACGTGATAGCTTCGGCGAGTGACGGGTACCTTCTATACGGGTCTTTGTCATGTTGCTGGCTACATCAAATAGGGTTCCTTACCCTCTGAGATATGCATCTTCTTCAGGATCCACCATGGAAGAAGCAGAGGCGCTTCAAGTTCCCCATGTGAGTCGGCCAAGTCCAAATCCAAGTCTCAGAGGTTGCTGTTGGTAGTAGTGCCTAGTCCCACTGATGTTCAGACGAACCCTGCGGCTTTGCATTTGGGCAGAAATGCTGGTTGCAGCTGCCGGTGAAATCGGCAGCCTAGGACGGCCAGCCATGTACATAAAGGCAGCTTAGCATCCATTGCTTAAGGTGCACAAACGGGCATCAACGCTGGGTTTGCCGGACATTTCATTCATGTCAGCACGGTTCACCCTGATTAAGGTGCGGGGTGCTTCTTGACTATCGCTTGCTAAGAACAAGTAGGCAGTGGGGAGTGGTACGGGACTGAACCGCGCGGTCTTTGATTGCTGCAGTGTGGGGATGATTGAGATCAATCGAGTCTACCCCAGCATGATCGAAGTGTTCAATGTCCTGGCACAAGGGATCTATCCGAATCTATCCAACATGCATCAGCAGGAAGAGTCTTCCGTACTGCTGAGCAGTGTTCTCAGCATTTGACCGTCGCCGTGCGCTACAGCTGTACAACTATCACTAGGATGCAATGCAAATACAAACACTCTCAACGCAATGTCATGGAGCCAGATCATGGGCCAGTGGAGCCTGAGCAAGTCTGGTCGTTTGAGACTTTGTGCACATCCGATTGGAGACGCTTTCGCACTGCTTACCTTGGTGCCTCCCTCAGAGCAAGTTCAAGAGAAAGTGTGTAGTTTTTGCAATGTGGGTGTAGATGTATGCAGTCATCGGTCGTTCTCAGAGGACGGTCAGAGAGGAAGTTCGGCAGAAAAATCTTGTTCGTGTAGGAGGGTCGCCGTCGTCCAAGCAGTAGCAGCGCGGGCACTACTAGCAGTGCAACGAAAAGCAGCAATAGGAGCCATCATCGTAAGAATAAGAAATAAATTGCGGAAGGACCAGCAGCGACAACAGCAGCAGTCGCAAACTCGTTGGCACGATGGTGCTTTGTTTGGGAGTAGTAGGAGGGAAGAGAAGGATTAAATTAGCAAGCTCAAAAAAGGAATTACATTGGAGACTGTAGGTACACTAGTAGTAGTTGTAGTAGTAGCAGTTGTTGTTGTTGTAGTTGCAGCAGTCGTAGTAGTGGTCGCAGCGGTCGCGGTGGTGATGGTGGTTCTAGTAGTTGCAGCTCAGCAGCAGTGGTAGTAGCAGAAGCAGTAGCATGAGCAGAGCAGTAGCAGCAGCAGCAGAAGGAGTAGAGGTGGCAGCAGTGCTGCTGCTGCTGCTGCTACTATAACTACTACGACCACGACGTTTGCGTCCACGTCTACTTCTACTTGTACGACGATCATTCTGTGGATATGCCTGTGGTCGTCGTCCTCCTCCTTTGCACGATTGCTTGCCGCGTTAATGATGAATGACAGTAGCAGCGAACATATTCAAGTTTCACTGATGTGCAGGTGCTATGCGGGACTCTCCCGACGCGTTTACCGCAAGCTTGGAGACGGAAGAGGCGCATCTCGTGGAGAAGTGGCAAGAGCGCATCCAACAAAGTGCCTTTGCATGAAGTCTTATGCCATTCTACTTCAAGCTTTACGCACCATAGACGTGGGCAGGACCTATTTAGGTTCCTGTTGAGGGGTCCTGTGAGTGCATACGAACTTGATCGATGTGCATCGCCACGTCGACAAACAGGACCCTCGTGTGCAAACACTTGCCAGAGGAAGTCTTGGATGCAGCCTCACTTTTTTGCAAGGCGTGGTTGTCTTTTGTGCCTCCGCTGGATGCGATGTGGGCTTTGCCTGGGTTCTGAGAAGAGGAGGCTGGCATCTGCATCAAGGCTCTAGTTTCAAATTCTGACACAGACCGGGACGGCAGGGATTTAAGTTTCCTCATTCGCGACCGCCGAGTCTGGGTGTCCGTCATGCAGGGCAATGCAGGGTAGATGAGTCAGCCACAGTAACCGTTGCATGATCACAAGATCACCTGTCGGATCACTGGGCTGTGCAGCTTGTTGCACTGCATGCCTGAACTCTGAACTGCAGATGCGGTGACCCTGGGCTTGTGGGTTGCTCCGGAGCACCGTTGCCGTGGGATTGGAGCTGCCCTTCTGGCCGCTCTGTGCAGATTCAGCAGATGGCCGCGATGCACGGTAAAGTCTGAGTGACGTTTCTGTGTGTCAAGGATGCTGCTATTCAATGGGCACGCAGTGTGGGAGCGAGAAGGGTCTCACTGAATGTCGCAGACGGGACCGCGGAAGGGAAGTGCTGGGATCACGGCATGCTGTCAACTAGAAACGGGGTCAGGGCTCAGACATTGGCACGGTTGGGAACACGGTGTGTCAGCTTGAGAGTCCCACTCGGATGTTATTGAGATTGTGGGAAGCTCGGGGCGACGGCTACAGTCATGGCAATTTGCACACCGAGCTTTCTCGACCAGCCCTGTACGACAGGAACACTGCCGCCATGCGGTTGTACGAGAGAATGGGCTTCCAGCGAAACTTGACAAAGCAACACTCAGCGTGCAAGTGTCATCAGCCTAGAGGTTTAAGGCCTGGAGGTGTAGGTTACAAGAGGACCAAGACTGCACGATTGCGTTTGCTCCCAAGGCACAGGTGCTATCGCAGCCCTTCCACCTCCACGTGACCACATCTCGAAGCACCAGTTCGCCTTGGACCTCTGAGCCTCCGCGACCGCCGAGCACTCGCCGCTGCCATCGCTTCAGGCCATGTTCCTTTGATAGTAAGAATAATAGTAACAATAACTATGATTATACAAATACTGTCAGGAGGGCGGAGATGCTCTTCATGCGTTTTCCTTCAGAGGCGCCGCGCACTGTCGTCGCAGACGTTCCCGATCTGCGGGGCTCAAGCAGTTCGCTCTCCCGGCCGAACCCAGTTTTGCGCCCCGGTTTGGCGGGGGGAGGGCCGGGGTCAGCCCTTTGGCTCTCGGAATGACGACTAGTAAGACGAGTACCCTTGCAAACTAAGCCTATAGAAGGAGCTGTATCTCTTCGTGACTTTGCCATGTACCGTGCCTTGCGCGGAGTCCGATCCTTTGCGCCGGCCTGTGCCGTGTTCGGTGTAGCGACACCGAAGCTCTTGCAGCAGAAATCCAGAGCTCCCAGCGAAGCAGATAGACTGCCGCAGTGCTCGCGTCCCACATCGTGGACAGCTTCTTCGCCTGTCCGTTGTGAAGCAAGCACAGGAGCAGGAGCATCGAGGGCTCTGTATCCGGAACTGGCGCCATACCAGACAGGAACCCTGACAACTGCAGACGGCAAGCATCAGCTGTATTGCGAAGTCTCAGGCAATCCACAAGGCAAGCCGGCCCTCTTCCTGCATGGAGGACCTGGTGACGGTTCCAGTTCGAAGCATCGGCGGCTCTTTGACCCATCGGTGTATCGAATTGTCGTCTTCGACCAACGGGGCGCTGGAAAGTCCGAGCCGGCAGGTTCCTTGGAGGAAAACACCGCACAGGCCTTGGTGCAAGATATCGAGCAGCTGAGGCAGTTTCTGGGTATCGAAGAGTGGGGCCTCGTTGTTGGGGGCAGCTGGGGATCCACACTTTCCCTGTTCTACTCCACGATGCATCCGTCAAAAGTGAGAGGCCTAGTGCTTTACTCGATCTTTCTGCCGAGTTCAGAGGCGGTGAAGTGGCCTTACAGCCGTGAGGGAGCCGGGCTCTTCTTCCCTGAAGACTACGAGGCCTTTCTCTCACTTTTGCCGGTCGAAGAGCGATCGGATCCCATTGGCGCCTATGCCAGGCGCCTAAGCTCCACAGATCCGACGGTCTGCTATCCGGCGCGAAGCAGCTACACGAAATGGATCATGCGGCTACTGGGCCTGCAGCCAGACGAGGACTTCATCGCCAGCTGCGCTGCGAATCCCGCGGAAGCTGGCCCAGGATCGGTCGGCTTCAGGATGGTTTGAAACAGGGTCTAAACAAGCGGAGGACGAAGCAAAGGCTAGTCAACCAACACCAGAGCACCAAGCAGATACCAACTCGTGCCGCATGTACAGTTTCCAGCAAGGGTTAGGAATAGGACAGAATTGGTCATGTCCACGTCTGAAACATTCTTTCTCTCTCGTATGCACAGGATCGGCCATTGAGCTCCACTACATGAAGCACGGATGCTTCATGGATTGCAGTCAGCTGCTTGAGGACTGCTGGCGCATTGCACATCTTCCCTGTGCGATAATACACGGCCAGAACGATGTGTTGTGTACGCCTTCCAATGCTTGGACATTGCGCAAGCGGCTGCCTTTGGCATCCTTCTTGATGGTTCCAATGGCTGGCCATTCATCCTCGATGGCCCCACAGCTGCGTTCTGCTGTCATTGATGCCATAGATTCCTTTCGTTGACGGACGCAGCGCATATGGATTCGATGCAAAAAAGCTAGCGCGGGGCCTCTCCAGACACAGCTGCTTGTCGATCTCGTGCACTGTTCGACCCCAGCTATCTCACCGTTTCGATGCTCCCAAATCGCAACTTGTGCTCCGCTTGTTGAAGCCAACTCATGCAGGTCTTCTCTCACTGCTTCCTTTGGCTTGCCAGCGCTCACAACCTGGCTGCGGAGCAGCGGAGTAGGATGAGACAGAGATGACAGCATGAAAGCAGCGCCTGAAAAGCTCATGTCCAGTGCGCCACTCCGCTTGCAGAACGACTTTGATGCTTCTCCCTGCAGTGTTCGGTGTGTGATCGCGTCTCAAAGCAGGCATCCCGGAGTTTTGGCTCTCAAGTTTTGAATCGAACTGGCTCGCCAGACTTAGATAGGTTACAGGTGCCCTTAGCTCTTCAGGTCGTCGCGGCTTGGATGGCAATTTGCAAGTCCTCCGGAATGCGCTTACGCGCAGGTCTGTAGTCTGTGGTCTGATATAACACATAAGTGAGGCATAGTCATGCTACAGTCGGAGATGATGTCATGTAATACTTTTAATGCAGTATCGTGTGACGGAAGAAAACAGAGTAGAATGGAATGGAGTACACGATAGCAACATACAGCATAGAAGAAGTTTCCAATATCGTAAAATCAAACATAATCTAAGACAGTACGATCGAAAACAATGCGACACAGTACAATGCAACACATTAGAGTAGAATACGATACAACATACGATAGCTACCATAATATAGCGCAGAACCGTATAAGTAACATAAAATGATGTAATGATGTGTTGACATGTCTTGAAATGAAATAGCATAGCACAAGTTGATTAAGTATGCTATAGTACAGTAAAATATCGTGCCGTACAGTGCAAAATAGAATACAATATGGCAATATCGCATAGCATAATGCAGTTTGCTAGTCTCTCTCTCTCTCTCTACATATATGTCTAGATGCATGCATATGTAGAATACACTCGAATATAATGCAGTGAAATATAAAATGACGCAGCACGGTGTAATAGGGAATCGAATAGCATTGAATGGACGGGATATGATGTGATATGATGAAGTAGTAATGCAAATATGATGCCATCGAATACTACAATATGCTGTACTGCAATCCAGTAGAGTAGAATTGATCACCAAAAAGCATCATGTAATACAAAGTTTCGTAATATAGTACGATGCACTATTAAATGCAGTACAATATACTGTAATACGATGAAACACAGTACAATATGATGTTATGTTACATACTGCAGTGGACTGCATCATTTCTTAGCATGTGATGTTATAGCAAGATACACAATGCTATAATGCATTGCAATATACTAACATCATATAGTGCACTAGAAAAAGAAGGTATACTACGCTACAATGTCAATATAAGTATTTCAAGTTCAGCGAGATATGCATGCAGTTTTCGAGTTTTATATAACAGCATGTGGCAAGAAAGTACCAAGTTCTGCAATGCAATACAATACAGCACAGCACTTACACTACAACATATTACAATGTAACCTAGTTTATTGTAATGCAAAGTACACTGCTGGGTGCTGTTTGTTACCTGATGTGTAGGTGTACACATATACATGTACATATACATATACGTATACATATACATATACATATATGTATACACGCACATAGGTATTCCTCTTGTTGTTTGTCTGCATGTCAGCACGGGTGGCACCAAGAGCAGTCGAGGAGTCTGCAAGTGTGCAGCGTTCACGGTTCAGGCCCACGCTGTAACACACCGAGTTCAGCCGTTCCGCCCTTGAAACCTTGGCCAAATTCAGCCGAGGACCTCCCAGACAGGAGCCATGCCTCCAAAGAAGCCAGCCGGAACTAAAATGTCTATGGCGGTGGCCTGTCGGCAAATCCGGTAAACGTTGAGCTCACTGGCATTTGCAGATAGCATCAGAACAAGCCCCTGACTAAGGAGCTGAACTCCAAGTTCGGTGGCAGTGTTGCCGTGACCCAAGCGAGAATCCTTCCTGCTCCGCTGATAGCTGGGACACTCTGCGCGATGTGCAATCGACAGTGAGCCAGGTCGACCAGATGCTGCCGTCCCAAAGTGTGGGCAAGGACTTCGGAAAATCCAAAGGCAGCCAGCAGAATCATCCGCTTTGCCTGTCTTTAAGCCCTGAGCCCTGAGCCCCCCCTAAAGCTCTCAAACCTGAGACCCCATGGAACCCTAAGTTTTACCAACCCTAAAATCCTAAAAGCCCTAAACCCTCCCTAAACTCTAAACCCCCTTGTTGCGAGGTAAAGGCCTTCGAGATATCGACGGCGGGAAAGAGGAAGAGTGGAGGAGCTCCGGCCCTCGCAAGGGCAAGGGCAGCCCGATGCACTTAGTATCAGCCATTTTGTTAGGACTACTACGATTATAGTCATGACCGTTGTTATTGTTACTATTGCTAGTATTGGTAGTAGAAGTCGCAGCAGTAGCAGCAGTAGTACATAGCAGGAATAGAAGCAAGCGGCAGCAGCAGGAGGAGCAAGAGTAGGAGGAGGAGGAGTAGCAGGTGTAGTTAGCAATTTTAACAGGCTTACTATTATTAGGCATGTTGTTTTTCTACTACCATCAATGTCATTGGTGCTGTAATTTGATTTGTATCATCATCTCACTGCAAAAATTGTTGGTTTTTTGCAGGCACCATTACCGCGGTTTTTGTCGTTAGAGTAATGTTTATCGATCTCTGGCATCACATGATCAGCACATTCCTGCCGTGGCTTTTTAGATTGTCAATGAGGGATCCCCACAGATCTTAAAGATCCTAGATCACATAAATCTTTGTAGTAAGGGCCACGAACAGGGCCATAATCACAGGGACCCTTCAAGTGGACCCGAACCCCTTAAGCAGCTGACATGTCTCAGGTAAGGGAGACTCTGAGCCCAGCCGCGCAGACACCGGAGACTGGCGAGGGGGTGCCAGGGACCGCCAGGGTCCAGAGTCCGGGGTGATTTTGGGGGATCAAGGCTTATCGGGCTTAAACGGTTTAGGGCCCAGGGATCGGGGCTTGCAGGGTTGAGGACTTCTCGAGTTCGTGTCCTGTGCTTGCGCGGAACTCGACTGCCCCACGAGCCCGAAACCGAAATTCCTTAGCTTGGCTTTGTTCTGTGACCTTCTGCCGTTGCCTCCCCTCCAGGACGGCCCAGGTGACCGCGGCGGCTTTGGCGACCGTGGCGACCGCTTCGGCGACAGAGACAGAGGTGGCAAGGGCACCTTGGACAAGAGTTGGGCCCGATCCACTTCTGCTTGCAGCACAATGTGTTTAGCTGTGTCGTCTCCAGGCAGGGGTGATGGAGAACCCAGCCGCGCAGACGCAGGAGACTGGCGATCGGGCGGCGGCCGACAGGCAACGTGGGGGAGTTGTTGCATCCTGTCTGGCTTGAAGCAATCTCGGCTACGTCAGGATGGCCCCAGGGACAGAGACAGAGATGGAGGAGGTGGCGGCTTCCGCAGAGAAAACAGAGACGACCACACTCAGGCCCCCTCCTTGGTCGCAGCGCCCACAGATCCTCCTGGCTTAAAGCCCCAGATTTGCGCAGATGTTCGCACTGTCCAGTATTTGGCTCGTTGCCCCGACTGCACCTCTTCAACTACGGATCGAACATTTCAAAGAACTCTAAATATGTGAGGACCACCCCCAAAAGCAGACATCCGAAGCAGGCGGGCAAAGACGATGACTGGCGAGGAAACTCGGGCCGTAGAGGAGGGCCCGAGAGGTCATCGGCGCCATCGGCCCCGGTTCAGATGCCAGGCTTTGCGGTGCATGATTTGGGTTCCAGGGTTAAGGCTTTAGGGATGTTCAGGGTTAAGACTTAAGGTTCAATATGGCCAGATACAAGTACATGGACATGTAGATCCAAACAGAAGAAGGCCTTGGCCGTGTGTGGATCAGCACCGACCTTTTGCCTGCTGACGCTGCCCGGAGGTCAAGGAAAGTATGTGCCGCCTGCCCTCAGGAAGCAGATGGAGGAACAGGCCTCACCGAAAGCGTAGCGAGCTTTCTTGTGCAAGTAGATCTCGCAAGCTTCTATCCGATGGTCAGGCAAAGATGGACGGGGAGAGGAAGCGCGACGATGATGATCGCCTGGCACGGCAACGGGACAACGACAGGCGAATGGAGGAGGAGCTGGGCACAAAGATCTAGGTTTTTAAATAGCAGCTGACTCGCATAGGCTGTTCGAGGGCCCATGACATATTGCAGCACAGTGCATTACTGTGCATTGCTTGATGCTTCGGTCAATTTCGAGTGCTCAGGACAAGGAGAGGCGAAGAGAAGAACTCAGAAGTGCGGCACTTAACAACTTTTTCCAGCTGATGTTTAGGAGCGCTGTTGCCGCATTCCACGTCACTCCTGGATCCTCGCAGTCTATTGCCCTACAAGTTGAGACCCATCAAGGCAAGCAGAAGGAGCAGGAGGAAAAAAGAAGAGCAGAGGATGACCGTAGGCAGCGGGAAGAGGATGCGAAGATGGAGAAGAAGCGCGCCGAAGAGAACAAGAAGGCACTGGATAGTCTTACTTGTGTTCCAGGGTTTGAGGCCAAGGATTTAGATGAAACTTCTGCCAGCGAACGCAGGCAGAAGCTGAAAAGCAAAGGAAGATGGAGCTAAAGGCAGCCAAGGAGGCACTTCTTTGCAAAATCCGTCCGCTGCCAGGACGAGATATGGGACATTCCGAAAATTAGGGGTACCTTATTCTGGGGTGGTTATAATAAGGAGCCTACTAGGGTCCCCTGTTTTCGGAAACTCCCATAATATGTACCGGAATAGGAAATCCGATGAGCGCGATGATGGTTCCCTTTGTCTCTTCGTCTGAGAAGAGAAGCAACAGCAATTCCTTTCATCATTCATCGGGGGAGTATACAGTATACCTTAAATCCTACAACCCTTGTTGGCCCTGATACTCGAGACCTCGACAACAAGCAGCGTTTCTTCTGCGCCTTAGACCCCAAATATTGCTGCCGCGATGAAAAAGCCAAACCTAAACGCTGATAAACACTTCCGTAAAGCTTAATATGGGGGCCTTAATAATTACCTATACTGTTTTAGGAGTTCCGAAGTATAGTTACCCATAGGCCCCATAGTAGTTCCTTTTTGGGATTCCCTTATAGGATTCTAAATATGAACCCCAAAAAGGAACTACTTTGGGGCCTATGGGCAATTATAATAATAATTATTATTATTATAACTAGTATAATTATTATAATTATAGTAGAAGTTCCGACAGGCTGAGGCACGGGAGAAGCGAGAGGCGATCAAGAGCTGCCCAGCGGCACAGAGCGTTGAAAAGCAAGCTTTAAACCCTTTAGGTTTAGGTTTAGGAATTAGGGGTTTAGGTTCAGGAATTAGGGGTTTAGGTTTAGGGATTAGGGGTTTAGGTTTAGGAATTAGGGGTTTAGTTTAGGAATTAGGGGTTTAGGTTTAGGAATTAGGGGTTTAGGATTAGGAATTAGGGGTTTAGGTTTAGGAATTAGGGGTTTGGGTTTAGGGATTAGGGGTTTAGGTTTAGGAATTAGGGGTTTAGGTTTAGGAATTAGGGGTTTAGGTTTAGGGATTAGGGGTTTGGGTTTAGGGATTAGGGGTTTAGGAATTAGGGGTTTAGGTTTAGGAATTAGGGGTTTAGGTTTAGGGATTAGGGGTTTAGGTTTAGGGGTCAGGGGTTTAGGGATTAGGGGTTTAGGTTTAGGGGTTTAGGTTTAGGGTTTTAGGTTTAGGGATGAGGGGTTTAGGGGTCTAGGGATTAGGGGTTTAGGGGTCTAGGGATTAGGGGTTTAGGTTTAGGGGTTTGGGTTTAGGGGTTAGGAGTTTAGGGTTTAGGGGTTAGGGGTTTAGGGTGCAAGGGAGGGGTTTAGGGTTTAGGTTTAGGGATTAGGGGTTTAGGTTTAGGGATTAGGGGTTTAGGTTTAGGGGTTTAGGGTTTAGGGATTACGGGGTTCGGGTTTAGGGGTTTAGGTTTAGGGTTTAGGGGTTAGGGGTTTAGGGGTTAGGGGTTTAGGGATTAGGGTTTTAGGCATCTTTAGGCTTTGAAGTTTAGCGGTTTAGCGCTTAGGGTGCGGCTCTTGGCCACCGTGTTCGTGTTTCTTTATCTCTGGGTGCGAGTGTCCGTGGTGCTGGCATGCGTGCCCATCCTCCAGCACAAGCTGTGTGAGTGCATGTTTGGGCAGGTGATCTCCCTGCAGAAGTCCTGAGTCCTGTAGCCCTGTAGCCCTGCAAGGTGCCAGCCAAGCTCAGAAGAAGGCGGCCACAGGCTCTTCCAAGAAACAGGCCCTTAGGGATCTACCAGCTAGACATGTTCACGCCCCAGTTCACGGACTACCGTCCCACCATATCACCGATAACCATTCTTACCACCGCACCTCACCACCATCATACCAACATACCCTTACCACCATCTTACCA
>BGNK01003196.1:0-71084 GCA_003297005.1 Symbiodinium sp. clade A Y106 | reverse complement strand
CGCCGAGACAGGACCTGAAGTTTAACTACCCGTGCGCACTACTTCGGACGGAGTCCGTCAATCAAACCGTTGCGTCCCAGAAGCTGGCCGATCATGGAGATGTCGCCGCCAGCTGCCATGGCCTTCCATGGGACTCTTCCGCAAAACTAGTTAGTGCTGGTGTCTTCGACATGGAGCTCGGACACATCGCGCCACCCGGGAGGTTTGGACAAAACATCCTTCCAGCACCCTCGTCTCCTGGCCTCCATGAAGGCTTTGGTGCCAGATTTGGCCTCAGAATGGAATCGGGAAGCAGTGGTGCTGCGAGGGTGTGGAGTCGAGTCGTGCTGCTTCGCATCCAGTTCTGCAACAAGCAAGCCTCAGCCTGACAAAAGGGAACATCGTATAAGTTGATCGAGCGACAATGGTTCCGAGGTTGTTGATCAACTCCTCAGCATTCGCTTGCATTCACCCTGCAAGTGAAACCTGCAAGGTCGCGACCTGGAACAGACCTGCCCACGACCTGCAGCCTGTGTTGTCCAACAGTGCTGAGCGTTCCTCTTGTAGAAAATTCTTCTACAGGCTCTTCTGTTTGCTGCCACCCGGAGTGGGCTT
The DNA here is from genome assembly GCA_003297005.1 of Symbiodinium sp. clade A Y106. Lineage (NCBI taxonomy): Eukaryota > Dinophyceae > Suessiales > Symbiodiniaceae > Symbiodinium > Symbiodinium sp. clade A. Next base: position 70,490 of record BGNK01003196.1, on the reverse strand, counting down.
GTGGCGGCTGCAGGCTGAAGCATGAAGCACAGGACACTTGACAACGGGCTCCTTCCAAGAACTTTTCAACAGCCGTTACAGTACCATTCCTTACAGGGCCGAGAATCGTTCTTGGTCATGCCGATGCCAGAATCTTCGATGGTCAAAGTCGAATTGGTCTTGTCCGGGATGATCTGAGGTGCACGAGACGAGCAGGCTGCCGGCACTGGGCGAATAGTCGAGGGCATTGAACCCTGCCCATACGTGTAGTAGCCCAAACACACGATTCCGACACAGGCCCAGGAGCTTTGATGAAGAAGTTGGGCTGCGCCTGCGGTGGCAGGGGGGTTGGGGTCTTCCTTAAAGAGGAGTTCGGGATTTTTTCAAGCCATAATAAGTATATAAAGTGCAATTAGACCAGGGTGTTGATGTAGATTTTGCTATGAATATATAAGGGCTAGAAGAATTTGGGGTGTATAATACTACAACTATGGAAGGACGGGAAGGGAATGCTTTAGCAAAACATTCCGGGCTTTGGGGATCAGCGTTCAGGGTTTAGGTCTCTGGCTTTTAGATTTTGCGCTCGAGGGTTTTGGAGCCTTTGCCGGGATAGCACGACAAGTAGAGGGACGGTGCTGCGTTATGGGCGATACCCCTTAAGTAAGGAATATGGCTCAAATTAGATAGGGCTTCATACTATGATTTAAGCTATATTCCTTAATTAAGGGGGGGTATTGGGCTCTCTGGGTTCGCGCTCAAATCTGAAGTTTGGAGATTCGGGGGGCATAGGCTTCTCGGAGCTTTGGCCTCTGCGGAGCTTTCGAAAGTTCTGCTGATGGTGGGGGGAGTCGGGCCTCTGTAGAAGGCTCGGGGGTTCGCTGGCCATAAGAGCCCTAAACCCCAAACCACAGCCCTGAACAACCTAAACCCCAAACCCAAAAACTTTTACAGCCAGACGACAGCTTGAGAACCCCTGGTGACCAATCAGCCCTAGAACCCGCGCCTCTAAGCTTCTGAAGCCCTTTTAACTTTTGGGTTTAAGGTATGTCCAGAACGACACATCACGAATACTTGAACTCCAAACCCAATGCTCCGAAGCCTTGCATCCACATTTGGGGCTGCTCCTCTCCCCTATAATTCTGGTATAAGATACCCCAAAACCCTATTATAGTTACTAAGGCCCCTTGCTTAAGGGATCAGGGGACTTAGTAAGTAGGGTTATAAGTAAGGTAAGTATAGTTCTATCTACCTATTACCTTGATTAAGGTACTTATCACCCGACTTACTAAGTCCCATGATCCTCTAAGGACCTCTTAGGGGTTCCTTTTTTGGGATCTACTACTACTACTACTACTGCTACTACTACTACTACCCTTTACAGTAGTATCCTAAACCAGACCCCAGGGCCGCGGAGGCCGACTCCCGGAGGCCCCAGAGGGACGCCTCGATCTTGTCCGGATCGGTGATGGACTCGTAGCGAATCTTGTCAAGGGCCTCCAGCATCCGGCAGGTTTAGGGTTTAGGGGCTAGGGGTTTAGAGGTTTAGAGGTTTGGGGGTTTAGAGGTTTAGAGGATTAGGGGCTTAGAGGTTTAGGGGTTTAGAGGTTTAGGGATTTAGGGGTTTAGGGGTTCAGGGTGCAGGGTTTAGGGTTCAGGGTTTAGGGGTTCACGGTTCAGGGTTTAGGGCTCGTAGCGAATCTTGTCAAGAGTCTCCAGCGGCCGAAATGTGCGGAACTTTAAGGGTTGCGGGCTGGGCCCTCAAGTAGGGGTGTATAGGGCCAGGGAGTGTAGGGAGTGTAGAACAGCTGAGAGCAGTCATTACCTCCGAAGATGATGTGGAGGCTAGGGCCTGATGAACTGTGATAGACATCAGCCTGAAGAAGCCCAGTGCACGGTGCTGCCCACCGACTTGGAGAAACGAGCAAGCAAGTAAACCCCATGAGGTACTCAGACAGCGCAGATGCCACGTGGAAGTGAGAAAATATCAACGATCAGGCTGCGAAACATGAAGAGTACCAAGAAAATGCTCGGGCCGAACCAACGACCACCAAGCTGCATCCGAGGCGTTGGAGATAAGCTCACGCAGGAAGATCTCCTTGTTGGAGTAGAAGGTGTTGATGATCAAGCCTCGGCAATCGTTTCTACATGCTCAAGCACTGCTGAAGCGTTCGGCTCAAAACCCTAACCCCCACGCCCGGTCCTACACTTTGCACGCTTGGAGTTTAATGCTTCCCACTTTAAGCCTGAGCCCAACTACCCTACCCCTGAAGTTCCAATCCTGAAGCCCCAAAGCCTCAAGATGCCAGGTCTTAAGCCCGGACCCAAAACCTCAACCCGCAGATCCCGACAGTCTAACGTCAACTCCTCGGCATTACCACACTCCACGAAGGATGTCTGCACACGTGGCTTTGTATACCGCCCAAGTATGCCCTCAACCCGAACCCATCCTAACCCCAAAGAAGCAAAGTTGGGAAGGCCGGAGAGCTCATCAACTGCTGGATGTCCGCATTGAATGCGAAAGTCTCCGCCATTTGCCTGGGCACTTTCGGGCTTAGCGCTTGGGGTTTTATGGTTCAGGGTCCTGGACAGTTCAGGGCTTCATCGCATCAGGGTCCGGGATCAGTGAGCCTTCAACCAATTGCTAGCAGCTGCTAGCATAGAGGGTTCCTTGACAGGAGCTCCTTAATGTAGAGATTTTAGAGTTAAGTTTAGAAAGGAAGCGCGCGGAACCTAAAACAGCGGGATCGTGATGTTGAGTGCCTTACAAGGGGAAACCCCTGAACCAGTCTTCCACAAGAGTCACGTGGAGGTAGACCTTTGCTCCGATTTCAATATTGACCGATGACTGGCGATGATCTCTAGGTTTTTATGGGGCTGAGGATGACAGAGGAGCGTCCTTTTAAAGTAGCGAACTGCCGTGATGGACTCGATGCAACCACGGATGGGGATCTACATCCTCACAAAGAATCTACGACAGAACCACGTAAAGCGGAAACAAGAAAAGCCAGAAAGGTATTCATAAGCAGAATAGTTTCGGGGTAGGTTGTACTATACTTGTATTTAGGAAGCCTGATTAAGGAATAGTAGGTAAGACTTTAGGCCCTACGTTATTTCGCCTGAAAATCCTCGGTATGCTCGTGCAGCAGAGGCTCGTCGGAGAGTCGAAACTACTTGGACGTGATCTCTATCAAAATTGAGCCGACTAGTGCTGCGGATCGAGAAAGCTTGTTTGTGTGTGCTTGGTACGCAAATCCCTCTCTGGATATGGTTCGCCCTGTGTCTCTATCTCTTCCCTCTCTCGCTCGCTCGCTCGCTCTCTCTCTCTCTCTCTCTTACTCTCCGTCTCTGTCTGCTACTTTCCGTCAACTGTCGGTATTTTCGTCTATGTACAGACTGAGACCGCGACCTCTACCAAGTGCACAGGCCCGGGTGCCCCCACTGGTTTTCCTATTCAGGGCTTAGATGTTTATAGGGCAAGAGTGTCGCTTCAGGAGATTAAACAATTGTCCCATGTCGCAGCCGCAATCGGAAATTCCTGTTATGAGTAAGAGGGTGCCGTGATCTTGGTGGTCTATCCTTCCAACACACCCCGAAACCTGAAGCCATAAACCTCACAGAGCTAAATTCGAAACCTTACACCTCCTAAACCCTACTCTAGGAAAAACGTGGTGCCGATGAGCCCTGCGTCAGTTTGAACGGTAGGTTGTCAACGCAAACTCTGCCTAATCTGTACAAAAGCCTGGAAACCCGAAGCCCCTACGTACATGTTCAACCCCTGAACCCTAAGCCAGTGAAACAAACTAGCTGTTGACCCCTAGCTTTGCACACCCCCAGCACTGGCCCCAGGGCACACCTGAGTGAGGTTATTGGAGGTCTCCGGATACCTCACACCGCCTCGAGGAAAGGGGCTTAGGTGGCCCAAGAGGTCAGCAGTAAGAACATACAAAGGTGTAAGTGTTCAGGGGTTCGGGGATTCATCGAAGCGTTGCACGAGGACGCACAGCAACGTGAAGCTGCAACTTTGACTACGACCGTGCCTGGAAAAGGGAATACAAGGAAATACTGTCTGTCGGTATTCATTCAATATTTGACCTTGAAGTTTGTCCCTCATCCCTGTGCCTGAACCGTTCGCACAGGAAAGGACACCTCATAACACTGTAACAAACTGCACAGCAAGCATTGCACGTGCATCCACGAGAATTCGAACGATAGCCTCATAAAACACAACCTTGGAGAAGCCTTCTTTCCCCTCATTTAGTTCATATGAACAATCAGAGAGAGGTTCGGTGGCTTTATAGTCATTGCTTATTTCGAGTTCTCGAGGATAGGGAGTGCTAGCTACGCTGCTTCAAACCCTGCCTGTGCGAACCGACATGCTACTCGCCGAACCTTCCTAAACCCGACGCCAGCTCCAAACCGTAAACCCCATGTATCCTTAACCTCGAACCCAAAGTCGAATCAGCCCCGAAATCCTCAACCCGAGTCCTAGACCCCACTGCCCAAGTCCAACCCTACATGCCTAAACCCAAACCCCATCTCCCGAGACGGAAAACCGATATGTAATGCCGAAAGTACTTAAACATCACTCCTATACTTGAACTGATGCTGAACTCTAGTACCGTCATACTGACAGTTAGTAGAATCATTAGCACAAACTACTGATACTCCTTCTGAGAGAGGCCACAATAACCATCACGATCGTAAGCAGCATTCATCAAAACACTATTTACGTAGCCCTGACGCCCACCCCTTAGCCCGCACCCCCCCCTTCCCCGCACCTGGATGTGGTCTCGCCTCGCCGGCACCGAAGCTCCAAGAAGGAGTGGAGCGGACGCCTGAGACTGGCTGTTGGGATATCTGTTGGGCTTTATGTTTGGCATTCTTGGATTAGGGTTTAGGGTTTCGGGTTTAGGGTTTCGAGGCTTGCGGCTTGGGGTTTGAGGGGGTTCGGGGTTGGAATCCTTGAATCCTGAAGATAATTGGAAACCCAGCCCTCCTACCCCCCAGACCCTCCTCGAAAGGGATCCCGGACCCTTCTCCAAAGACTGGGTTCTTGTTAAGGGATATCATTTAAGTTACCACAGTAAGGAGACCATATCATTATATATAGATCCCTATTATGGTAACTTGAATTAAATCCATTAACCCCTAAACCCTTGAAGAAACCCTTAATGGATCCCTAAATTGTTCAAACTTAAACTAAACCCCTTTACAAGAACCCAGATTTCTCCAAAGAGGATCCTTTATAGATCCCTGTTATCGTAACTTAAACTAAACTCCTGAACTCCAAACCCTAAACCCCTGAACCAAAAAGGATCCCAGGACGGAGCCAAGCCACGCTTCGGGTCGTAGACGTGGCCCGGAGAGCCCCGGCCCAGGAGGTCCTGGAGGAATATGTTAGGGGTTCAAGGTTTAGGGTTTCAGGGTTTAGGGTTTCAGGGTTTAGGGTTTAGGGTTTAGGGTTTCAGGGTTTAGGGTTTCAAGGTTTAGGGTTTCAGGGTTTAGGGTTTAGGGTTTAGGGGTTTCAGGGTTTAGGGTTTCAAGGTTTAGGGTTTCAGGGTTTAGGGTTGCAAGGTTTAGGGTTTCAAGGTTTAGGGTTTAGGGTTTAGGGTTTCAGGGTTTAGGGTTTCAGGGTTTAGGGTTTCAGGGTTTAGGGTTTAGGGATTAGGGTTTAAGGTTTCGGGGTGTGTACATATAGCTACATATGCAAATTTGATTAGTTACTTTTGCATATTTAGTGTATTCGGACCTATCAGGCCGATAGATAGATAGATTGATTGATTGATTGCTGGATGTAACAAATGTGTTCATATACTCATATAGCCTATACATATGCGTGTATACGTATATGTATGCGCACATCTACATACATGGCTTTTGACAAGGCTTCAAGGGCTTTGGCTGGGGTTTCGGGTCTTGAGCTCGAGGTGAGCACTTTCAAACCTTTGGGCTTTGCGGGGCTCGGAGGGCTTTGGGTGTTGAGTCGGCCTTGGATGTTGGGCTGGGTTTAGGGTTTAGGGTTTAGGGTTTAGGGTTTAGGGTTTAGGGGTTAAGGGGTTTAGGGGTTTAGGGGTTTAGGGGTTTAGGGGTTTAGGGTTTAGGGCACCAAGCGTAGGGTTGGGCTGGGCTTTGAGAAAACAGAAGGTCGGGGCGAAAGAAGCGCCCAAACTCATTGCGAGCCTGAACCTCAAACCCACCCTCGACCCAAAGCAGACTGAAGCCGACATCCCCAAAACCTGAGACCGTAACCAAAGGCACCAAGCCCTTCTTGCGGCTTCGAACCCTGAAACGTTGCGGTTTAAGGGCCAAGGTTTCAAACTCTTTCCTGGCTTCAAAGCATTTCCGCCCCGACGGGATCTCACTGCAGTCAGGAGTCCTGGAAACCCAAAATTCAAAAACTAAGACAAACGACTCAAATTCCTAAACTCCTAAAGCTTGCACTGAATGTTTGCAGAACTGAGTTATAACAAAGAATACTGCTTGAGGCTGCAAGACGCCGCCATAAACCTTACTACACGCTAGACCATAATTCCGAAAAGCTCACAGGAGATTCCCATCCTGGGGCATCTTCTTGGACACGAAGACCTTCTTGACATCATCCCGGCTCGCCTGGCACACTTGGAAGTACAACATCAAACCCTAGAGGTTTTGGGTTCAATGAGGACCTGCTGCTTCAGGACGCGATATGAAGGCCCAGGGCCCAGAAGACAAGACCACGTTTGTGGGGTAGAGGCAGAACCGCACCAGGACTATCATGGCATACGCTTACCTGAACAGGTTAAGCCCTGAAACACGATGCCCTCATTCTCGAACCTAGCAAGACCAACGTTCCCCAGGCAACTATAACGAATTCTTCTACATGGGTATCGTTATCGATATTAGATTCTCGTTCTGGGTCCCACAATGTGGTGTAAGTCTTACAATAAGAGCAGTAAATGGTACCCTAGTTGTAGTCCATGAGACCTGAAACCACCCAGCTCAATACAGCTCACTACTAGTACAGCTTTGGGCTGGGGAGCTGCCGGGGAATAATAGGAGAAGGTTAGAAAGCAAGAGAGACCTTCATCTATGTCCACAGAAAGACCCCTGGAAAAACAGTTGGGCTACACGGTCCATATTGCGACTGATTCGAACAGGACATCGTTCCTGAAAGAGCACCCTACCAGGAGCCAGAATATCTGTAACATATGGTAAGGCCCTGTGTCCCTCAATGGCTTTCCCTTTCCCTGATGACGTCGCGCCTTTGGCAGCGTCCAGCTGGGGTTCGATCTCTTCACACCATGTGCCTGCGATTGAAGGGAGTCTGGGACGCAGCGAGAGCAGGGGTGCGCCAGACGAAGCCAGACTGAGAGGGAGAGAGGAACAGACAGAGAGAGAGAGCGAGAGAGAGAGAGAGAGAGCGAGCGAGATGAAGCCGTAAGGAAGCTACAGTAGAGAAAAGGCAATCTCATCATCATCCCGCCCAAAGACTCATCTGCAACTCAAGCGGTCAACGACACCCACAAAAGCAGACCTTGAATTAACGAAACAAGACTCAAAGACGCGAGTTTTCAGATTCAAGCTTGAATCACCGCTCGGTTCTGCTCACGGTGATCAATAATTTCAGTTCCCCGTGCCGTCCGCGGCCCCGACCACCATCGAGCAACCACCGACACATTGAGGTCTGTACATGTCATTAACCGGGGCCTGCCAAACAGACCTTTGTGTGGCATGGTGTGGAGCAAGCCCAACAACAAGCCCAACAGTACGATCCTCTAGAACCCTGGACCCTTCACCCTAAACCCTAAACTCTTGAACCCCAAACCCTTAACCCCAAAGTCATCTTGGATTTCGCTTAGACTCAACGTCCTAAAGACCCCGGGCTGCAGCACCTGGCGCCCGCAGCTAGTGAACGTCAGCGACTCCCGCGCCTCCTGGTAGAAGGGAGGCTCTCTATCAGGGCTCCTTTTCTTAGATTCGATTACGTTTTCTTGGCATGCGTGCATAAATGGGGCCTGTACAAGCTGGGCTTTGGATCTAGAGCATATGCTGGCTATGGGCTTGCACTTTGAAGTTTTGTGGGCAAAGAACCCGAGGCCGTTTTAATCGAAACATGCATGACATAGACTAAGCTGGAAGAAAAGCCACCCAATATTCCAAACAGTATGACAAGAAAACACTGTGCCTCCAGCTTGAGGAGGGCTTGGCTAGCCATAGCCCGCTCACCATGTACTCGCCTGGGGCGTGGTTTCAAGGGGCTTGGGGCTTTGTGTGGGTTTGCATAAGGAGGGGGCTGAGGGCTTGGGGATACAGCATATAGGGCATGAGGCTAAGCCACTTCGGATTAGGGATGCAGGGATTCAAACCATACCATGGGGATGCAGCATTTCACAGCATTTCATGCCCGGAATTAAAGCATCTTGGTGTCGAGCTTTGAGTTTTCTCATGGAATTTGGGTCCTGCCGAGGCTTAGACTGAATGCGCGAGGCTTCCGAGATTTACACGCCCAAGGCTCTGTCGGGATACTGATTCGGGTGTTCTTGGAGCCCTAATGGTTAGGTTTGGGATCCGTTTAGGCATTCTTGGGTAGGAAGTTGTCTGCTGACTCTACTGCTCACCAAGATCTGCCGGAAGTTCTTTCCAAAAACTGTGCAGAGCATCGTGCTCCTAAAGCCGAAACCCTTCATCTTTACCGAAAGATGCCCAACGACCGACGAAACCCTGCCGTCAAAACCGACGCTACCAGAAAGCCTGCTTTGCGGCGGCCATGCCCGCAACGCTACGAGTTGAAATGAAAATGCCGGCGGGGAGACAGACTGGATTCTTGTCCGGGGCCTTAACAAAGTTACAATATTAGTGGAGATCTAGAGATCTTCATCATAAGCTTGTTCGAAACGTCTTCACTTGGGTAGTTGTCAAAATGATGGTCCCTTTTGGGGTACCTTAAATAGTAGGTGCCGTACTATATTAGGCACCCAACAAGGGACCATAATTTTGACAACTACCCACCTGAAACTAGAGCCTCAATGTAGGGGCCCTAATAATTAGAATAGGGTTTGGGGGCCCATTCTCTGGGTCTATCATCTGAGTGGTAGTTTGTCTTTGCAACTTTAGGGTTTAGGGCTTGGGGTTTAGGGCTCAGGGACTGGAGCCGCTGTTGCAGAACACATCCCAAATAGCATACTATAGGGTTCCTTTAAAGGGATCTACAGGGATGTATAGGGGTTCTATAGAAGCCTAAATTTAGGGTTCCTTTAAAAAGGACCCAGAGAGCCCAATACCCCTTAATTAAGGAATATAGCCTAAATCAGAGTATGAAGCCCTATGTAGTTTAAGCCATTTTCCTTAATTGAGGGGTATTGGGCTCTCTGGGTAGCGTCTCTTAAACTAGAAAACAATGCATAAGATATTTTGCAGTTTCTGCGACGCTCAAACACTAAGCTCTAAACCCTACAGCCAAATTTTGACAGCCCAAACTCCTGAACTAAAACAGAGCCGGGAATAATCAATAGCATCCCCGCATAATCTCTTTAGAACAGTACTTTAATTTGCCCCGAAGCCCTCGTCAGAATGTTGAGGCACCTCATATTCAACCCTCAAAAACTCTATCAGTCCTGTCTAAAGAAGCCCTTCGAAGAACCCTTTAAAGGAGCCCTTCGAAGAACCCTTTAAAGAAGCCCTCTTCTAGCGTTCAACATCACCCCGTTCCCCACAGCTTTTTTCTCGCGGCTCGTCCTCGCTTCCAGGAGCTGCCTCGCCAAGGGCGGAGGCAGGCCGGCAGAGGACTCTCCTCGAGCCTTCCGGCTTAGGGTTCCTTGAAGGGTTACTATAAAGTCCTCTAAGTGTTCCATAAAAGTTACTACAAGGGTTCCTTAAAGGGCTACTACAAGGGTTCCTTTCAGGGCTCCTTAGAAGTTACTACAAGGGTTCCTTAAAGGGCTGCTATAAGGGTTCCTCTAAGGGTTCTATTATCGGGCTACTATACAGGTTCCTTTAAGGGTTACTATGAGGGGCCTTCTGGCTTACTTGAAGGATCCGAGGACTTAGTAAGTAGGGCGATAAGCAAAGTAACTATAGTTATATATACATATATACTTGTAACTGCTAAGCCCCCTGATCCTCCAAGTAGGATTCCGCAAATTGCTACTCCAAGGGCTCCTTCAAGGGCAAATTCGGCTTCCTTTAGCTTTCTAGTTTATGAGGATTTCCCCTAAGAGTTACCATAAGGGAGAAGGCATCTCTATAAGGCTTCTGTACGAGAGCTGTCTCTGGTTTAGAGTTCCTTTCTCTCATACTCGGTTAAGGGGTTTAAGGCTTGGGGCTTTGAGGTTTAGGACCTTAAGGTTTACTGTGTTCAGGTAGGGTCGCAGGAATCCACAGAGCGCAGTTCCCTTTCATTACTCTGGAGCCCTCTACACGTCAAGACTTACTGAACCCGAAACCCCAAGCCCCACATATTTCAAGCTTCCCTCAACCCAGAATCCTTCCTCCCCCACCCGAAACCTACTGATACCCTGGCTTCACAAAGGGCTCCCTGAAACACCCTCACCCTAAACCCCAAACCCTAAACCTTACCCGAAACCCAAACCCCCAAGCCTCAAAACCCTGGCTTCAGAGCCCAAACATCTTTGGCGCAACTATAGAACCCCATTATAGATCTCTTGTAGACCCCTTTACAGGATCCCTTTAAAGGGAACCCTATTCTAATTAGCAAGGCCCCTATATTATAGTATCCTTATAGATCCCTTATAGTATAGCAATTCTAGACCCCTTTAAAGGAACCCTAAGGCCCCTACATATTCCTTCGTGCAAGCACCTCCAGGCACGCCCAGGGCCGCGCGGCACAGCGTGGGAGCGCCGGGGCGCCTTCGGGGATCTCTGGAGACCGTCGCTAGTATTCGTAAATCCAACTGAGGATCCCTGAATTTTTGTGGCCCGTAATAGCTGGACTAGGGTGCTGGGGTAGAGTATTACAGTACGCTTACATAAATGAAGCCGAAGGGATGATCTAAGCAATTAGAAATTTTTGAGAATCAGATCAGAAACAGCAATAATATAGGGGCCTTAATGATCAGAATAGGGTTTTGGGGGGGTATATAGTATACTTATAAGTATAATAAGGAAACCCTAAAGTAGTATAGGTGATTATTAAGGCCCCTATAGTACTCAAAACAGTCGCAGAAAAGTGTGACGATAGCAACCCCAAGAGCAGAATGAATCAGCAATCTTACATACAGACACCCTCAACCCTGAATCATGCTAGCACGAACCGGTGTCGCCTGCCGCATCAAAGAGAAAGCCCCACGCGATGGGCGCCACGGGCCTTCTGCATGTCGCTTTAGAGTCTGTAGTCTATATCTTAACTCAGCAAACAACATGCAACCATGTCAGGGATCCCTCTGCAGTTGACGGGTTATTTAAGCTCCTTAAATACTAAATGTCCTTGACAAGAGGCCTAAGCATTCAGGCTAAAGCAGCGGATCCCTTTTTCAAGTGGCAAAGGGGCCCTTGATCGAGCCATGCAGGATTTACGGCTTGAGTTTGCCGTGTCTCTCGGGAGGACCGTCAAAGAGGCCCTACAAAAAAAGCCCTAGACGGAAACCCCTTTAAAGGAACTTAAAGGAGCCCACAAGGGGAATCCTGGAAGGAGACCTGAATCCCAGAGAAAAGATCTGGGCTCCCGCGCTCTTCCGAGAGAAGGGGAGGCAGGGAACAACCCTGGCGGTTGCTCGCTCAGGGAATCTAGAATTAAGGGCTTTTGTAATTTAGGGTCAAGGGTTTGGGGTTTAGGGTTTACCGTTTTGGGTTTGCGGTTTGGGGATTCGGGTTTTGGGGTGTTGGGCTGTGGGTTTAGAGTTTAGGGTGGGCCTCTTTGGGCGGGAATCCCTATGGACTTTAGACTTTGCGATGAAGTTCCGGGCTTTGGCTGCAGGGCTTGAGGCAGGGATTTCGTTACTGCTACGAGGATCTAGAAAACAGGACCTGGATCAAAGGAAGCAGCCTCAACAACTCTGAAGAAGCGTGGGAAAATCGGACTTCAGGATGCTAGTAGGGGCATAAAGGCTTGAAGCTTGCTGGAGGTTCTGCGCACTGATACCACTGGCAGTCTACGAAAGCGACGTGCCTGTCGACACCCCCCGACAGTGCTCGAAACCTCTGAGGAATGAAAGCCCTTACAAAGCTCGAAGATTCACTGTAAGCCGTGAAGCTCAAGAGCACTGAAACTGCAAGATGCCAGATCCTCAAGCCTTCACATCTGGACGCCCTAGATTTCCCTTACACTTCTTCTCTGCTATCTTGAAACTAAACCCTAAACCCTAAACCCTAGATTTCCCTTACATTTCTTCCACGCTATCTTGAAACTCGAACTCCCCTCCCCCCACACCCGGGCTCATGGGCTGCCTCTCGAAGGAGGAGGGCGGAGGCCACAGCTGGGCCCTTGGCCTCCAGGGGCTTGTGCTACGCCACGGTAGGGAAGCCAAAAGAGAAGATCATATAGGTAGTTGTCAAAAGTATGGTCCCTTTTTGGGAACCCTAAATGGTGGGTGCCGTATTATAATAGGGACCCAAAAAGGAACCATAATTTTGACAACTACTCATCTGCTGACTTGCACTTAGGGTTTAGGGCTTCAGGCGGCTTCAGGTCAGCGATTGAGTCTGCGGTTTTGGATTTCAAGTCGTTCCAGCAGATCAAGAACAGGGAACACAGATCTGACCGTTGTCCACTTCTACTTCGTGACAGGATGACTCATGGCTACCGTAAAGGTTCACTCACGCAGACTCAGGGTACGCCATCAAGTACTTCGTAGCAAAGGGGGCCGCGGCCTGTGCAGCTTTGATGGCCGCTGCAAAGCTGAGGATGTCGGGCTCGACCTGCGAGGCCTGCGGCTTTCGACTGGCTCTTGGGCTGCTCTCGAGTTCGGGCCTCAGGATATCTTAGGATGTCTGAAAACCCTAAACCCTAAACCCTAAACTCTAAACCCTAAACTCTAAACCGACCTGACTTGGGTTTCTGGGTTTGGTGATCTTTTGGAGTTTTGGGATGCTTGGGTTCACGGTCCAGGACGGTCCTGGCATCTGGCGCTTCAGGTCTTTTGAAGTTTAAGATGGTCGCGCGATCGTTGTGAGATCCTGTCCCGGTCGATGAGACAAAAACTCTGAGAGTTACCTGAGCAACCCAAGTTACCTGTGCAAACAGGCGATCAAATCATCCTAGGTCCAGCTCAGGACGCGTTGAGAGTAGAGCATCCGCGCCTCCGCCTCCTGCAGCAGCTGCAAGCTCCTCGCCCATCTTCGTGATCAAGGCTTTGCTGTGGCAGGTGTGTGGATTTTTGAGCTCTGTTGTTTAGGATTAAGCCTAGTTAGCAGTGAACCTACATTCGCCAATAGATCTAGATGACATTCAGGGGCCCTGATTTCTAGAAAATATGGGGTCAGCCTACACTGCTGTGCTTTTAAGTTGGCAGAATCGACAGAACCCTCAACCTTCTACCCTTCAGGTCCAGCGCCACTGTGCCGAAGCCGGCAGCGCTGCCAGGGCGGCGTTGAAGCTGGCCTGGTCTGCCTGCTGATAAAAGGCACAGATGCTAACTGCTAACATCCCGCCGACAATGAGCCGCGCGCTGAAGGCTTGGAGCGTCGAGGCTTTTGTTGGAGTTTCACTCTACCAGCATCAACCACCTGTCCCCCACCACTCAACACTACGCTGTCTGCAGCGCCAAGATGGGCCAAGATCCGTCCAAAAGTGGCAATCTGAACATGCCAGTCACTAGCCAAATTGCCTGCACCCAAACCGCAGCCCCTGTAAGACCCCCAAACCCTTGACCCCAATCCAATTTCAAAAATCATCAGACCTCAAAACTCTATATCCCAAGCTTGACAGCATCTATAAACCCAAATGTTAAGCCGCGTACCATAACTAGATCCATGCGTGACGTGCTTCGGACGCCCAAAAATGCGAAGAGAAGCCCTCGCCTTCAGCGCCTTGCGCGTCAGCTCCTCACGCCCGGGAAGTTTTAGTTGTTTGCTATTCGTCTAAGTGCTTGGAAGGGGTGGGGTTGGGTTCCGAAATTTACTGTAGGGCTGTTGTGAAAGATTGGGATTAAGGCTCAAGAGACTTTGGGCTTTCTCGCAGGTTTAGGATGTAGGTCACATCGCCTTTCCTTCGGTGTGTTGGCTCCACCCGAAACCCAAAAACGAATGCCCAAACTTTAGGGGCAGGTTTTGGTGGGCTTTGCCATCTGGTTTGTTCTGCCCCCGTTTTGCCGTTCCGTTTAAGCTGTTGACGTTGGATGTTGAGTTTCCGGTGTGGTGTTGCCCCCAAACCCCCAAACCACATACAGGATCCCCCACCCCCGACCATCCCCCCCCCAGGGATGCAATATAGGGTGGTCCCAAACCGCCTGAAAGCAAAAAAACCCTAAACCCGGGCCTCCATCAGAGCCAGGCTCACTTGCCAGGCACCGCGTGCTCCGGCCGCCCGGAGCGCGGTGTTGAAGCTGACCAGGTCCTGCGCTTGGAGGATCACGGGACTCACCAAGGCTTCATCGAGTTTTGGAGTGTAAGAGTTTATGTGGGATAGTTACTAAGAGCTAACTTACTTACCCCGCTTGTAAATACTTGACTGGGAAACTTTAGACATATCTAACCCCGTCCAAAACCTCCCCTAGGTTCTATTCACGAAGCTCTTTCACCTGGAACCCGGAACTTCAAAGGCCAAAGCTCCAAACCGCAAATCCCCCCACTCCTTAAGCTCGAAACCTTAAACCCGGAAGCCTAAAAGCGAAACACAAAACCCCGAACCCGAAACCAAGACCCAGTAAACCCCATAGATGCCCAACCCCGAAACCTGAATCTCGAAGCCTCACCCAAAGCACCAAACTCACAAACCCCAATTCGATACCCCACGAGCCCAACCTAAAAACACCTACATCCCTAAACCCCAGGAACAAAAAACTAATTACATACAAAAAAACTAACTATATACAAAAAGAATGCAAATCCCCGAGCCCCAAAAACAAAAAGGAAACGGGCATCGCGCGGTCCGGCTGCAGCTCATCCAAGCGCATCAGCTCCAGGCATTCTAGGGCGTAGGGCCAGAAATCTCCTGGGCCCAGGAAGCTGTAAGGGTGTAAGACGTTTTTGGTTTAGAGTTTAGGATTAAGGGTGTAGGTTTGCAAGGTTCAGGGGTTTAGGGGTGTTAGTGCGCGATTTCGGGTTTATGGTTGACGAGCTTCGGAGGGGGGCTTCTGCGGTACTAGGGTTCAGGGCTAAGGCTAAGGTTTCAAATATAGTCTAAATTTTAGAAGGTTTGCGCCTAAGTGTGCCAGCGCAGGTTCGGGCAGAAGGAAGGCAGGATTGAAGGAAAGCAACCGACAACCACAATTCAGTTAAAGCAAATTGGCAATTTTTTCTACATACAATAGAACAGACTAGGTGTATTGAAACAAGCAAATCAACCAACATATTTAAAGTAAATTGAAGCCATTCACCCGAATGGAGGTTTAAGTAAATTGAACGCACTCAAGCAGGGTCAGGGGCAGNCTATCTGAACCCGGATCCCCTTCACAGGAGTGGGGGATACATATCTGGGGCAACGGGGGGCAGGGGGGCAGGGGGTCGGGGCGGAGAAGGGGGCGGGGCGGGGCACTTAGAGCTTGAGTCCAGCAACTTCACAGCTTCGTTTGTGCTGAACAACTGATGTGAGTTCGTTGGGTCAGGAACTGACTTCGTATTCCTGTCCTATCATACTAGTAGATGACTACAGCATACCACGCGGGAATGATAAGCATTGCAACTTCATATGGCAGCAAAGGCCTCCACCTGCGCACCAACATAGTAAAAAGCGGAGGATTTCGGACTTCGCAGGGTGGGGCGGGGCGGGGCGGGGCGGACGCATGTCGGGCAGGGGGGCCGGGGGGTGGGGCGTCAAAGTAGCAGGGTATATGAGCGTGTTAGGGTACTGCGCGTGAGGGTATTAGGGCACCAGGGTAATACGGTATTCGGCTAGTAGGATGCTAGAATAGCAAAGTGTTAAAGCACCAGGGTCGTAGGATGCGAGGGCATGAAATTATTAGGCCACCAGTGTAATGGAAGATTCTAGTATTAGGATGTTAGACTATTAAGCCATTCGGGTATTAGGGTGTTAAGGTATGAAGGCGCCAGGGAAATAGGGTATTCGGGTTTTAGGATGGTCGGGTATTGGAGTATGAGGCCATCAGATTAATACGGCCATCGGGTATCGAACGTTTGGGTATTAGGGTGTGAGGACACCTAGGCAATAGGGTAAACGCATATGAGGATGTTAGGATATTAGGCTACTAGGGCACCGGAACAGAGGAGTCCTCGGGTGCGAGGATGTTAGGGTATTAGAGTACTACGACACCTGATTATTGGGTCTGCGGGTATGAGGTATTAGGGCATTAGCGTACATAGGGCACAAAAGTAAGAGGTTCTTCGGGTATTCGGATGCTAGGGTATTGGAGTTTTAAAGCAACGGTGTGATAGGGGATTCGCACGCGAAGATGTTATGGTACTAGCGTATTAGAGCAACAGGGTAACAGGGTATTCGAGTATTAGGATGCGAAGGTACTAGGGTAGCCGGGCACGAGGGTAAGGTATCAAGGCCCTAGAGGCCCTAGAATAATAGCGCAATTCGGGTATTAGGTTTGGAGAGCGGTCGGCTGTGGGGCCTGGGTTTGGTTTTACTGCTTTTTTACTAGGTTTGAGTGATAACCGCTCCAAGTTGCACGAGGTTTGCATACCTTGGCTGGCATGAAGGACCAAAGCAACAAGGAGGCAGCGACGACAGAACACTGGGATACTTGGGCAAGGTCTTCGGCAGCGCCGTCTCCAGGATATCATTCCCCTCGGGTGCCTCCATCGCTCGAGCCCAAGGATCCGAAGATTCTTCGGATGCACCAACATGAACCAGCCGTACCCGTATGGCTTGACTCGTTTGTCTGCTCTGGGCTTGCCCGAGTGACGGAGCACGTTGTCGCACTTCACGTGCACCTGCCGTGCCACAGGCTTCCAACTCATGTACGGCTATCCAGTACATGATCCCGGTGGCATGATTGACTAGGAACTGGCTGGATTTGTCGGAATGCGATATCCCGAAGACCTCCTGGCACACATCTTTGACGGCTCTGGTGGCTACGAAGGCGCGGAACTCAAGGAGGGCGTGGTGCGCAAGTAGTCCGTAGCAAATCCACATTTCCGTAGCAAATCCACATTTGTTGTTGACGAAGAGGATCCGGCCCATGGTGTCGGAGTTAACAGTATTGTACTTGGCCGAATCCTCCCAGACGAAGTTTGGTCCGAAGCTATTGCGACAAGCATAGCTTGTGCACCGCATCGTCTGGACGTGGATGTACACTACAGCATCGACGGTGTGTGCTGCGGCGAGACGCCCGCCACAATCACATGTCTTGAGATGGGTGCTGAACACCTCGAGGTCGGCCATTGCGATCAATGTACAATGAGCTTCCCAAGACCTCGAAACTGTTCATAGTGCAGCAAATTCGCATGTGCGGCCAAAGCATTTATGGATTGATCGACTCCTTTTGCTGCAGGGCGGGATGCTGAACATCAGTGTTTGTACAGATGGCAAGCTGTTTAGCCTGGATTACACAAGTAGGATCGTTGAACAGACGCATTCAAAACTCTAATGATCCCACTCAGAAATGGCCAAGCAAGTCCAAAACAGTCACGACTCTGCATGGAGACTGCGGGCCTCAGCCTCGTCGGCGTCCTCCTCCCGCGTCCTTGCCATTTTGTTCGGAGGAGACCTGATTAAAGGGCTTGCGGCCACCGCCGGATTGCTACCTGAACTGCTCGGAGGAGTCGATGCCCCGTCTGCCCCGTAGTCCCGAGTCCAGGAGTCATAGGTGGCACCACGTCTCAGATACTCCTTCTCCTCTGGGGAAGCCAGGAGCTCGCCGATCAGGTTAGCCTCACCTTCCAAGGCGTCCTCATATCCAGGGTACTCAACAAAGCGGCCGTCCTTGTAGTGGCTGTAGAAGGATTTGTTCTTCGAAAGAAGCCAATCTTCCGTGATGCCACCATCTTCAAACCGCCGAATGTGCTCGGATTGATGCTCGCTCGCTACACGGCTTTACGTAGCCCTTTTGAAAATCGCCATGAGGTGCGGCATGGGCGCATCGTTCATGGACGAATGGAACATATCCAAGAACTGCTGCCAGCTGATCTGGTCGAAGTACGGCAGCTCCGGCTCCTTGTCAGGATTCCATTCATTGTTGAGAAGAATGCGATTTTGATTCCTGAGGAACTTCGCCGCTCGGTAGCGCGCGTCCACCAAGCAAGTCTCCCCGACATCGAGGAAAGACTTGATGTCTTCGGTCATCCAAAAGCACAGGCACGGACAGTTCACCGGGTCTTTCACGAAAGCCGTCGATCTGTTTGGATCTTCTCCTACCAACGACCGCACCAGTGAGACCGCGACATGCCACGAAGTGTCTTGCCAGGGCGAGGGCAAGGATGATGGCCAAAGGAGTTTTCCCAACGCCTGCACGGCCCAGGAGTATCAGTCCGTGTGTGGGCATAGTGGGAACAATCAATGGCAGGATCTTCTCCACGAACGCTGCATTCAGATCTGAGATAAGCAAAGGGAAGAAGAACTCAGGCTCAGCTTGTGAGTTACCCTATGTGCGATTCTGGCAAGCCTTACTCACAACGTGCATGGGCCGCGTGAAGATGGGGGAGTCCTTGTCGCGGACGTTCAACAACGCCCACAAGAATTGCTCATTTTTCCCATTTGCCAACGGAGCATTGCTGTTGATGTAGTCAATGCCTTCTCGAAGCTCATCTGGGGTAGGGTCCCAGGATGCTGGGTCCTTTTCGGAAGCCGACTTGCTTGGCCGAGTCAGCTTCTGCCGAAGTGACTGTGTGAGCAGCATAACCATAAAGGAGCATTTCACAAGATCGGAGTTGCTCGCAATCTCGTAA
The DNA here is from genome assembly GCA_003297005.1 of Symbiodinium sp. clade A Y106. NCBI lineage: Eukaryota > Dinophyceae > Suessiales > Symbiodiniaceae > Symbiodinium > Symbiodinium sp. clade A. Next base: position 51,566 of record BGNK01003196.1, on the reverse strand, counting down.
TACAACACCATGGGCTCGTGTCCACAGAAGACCTTGACCACACCCCACGGAAGTGCAATCGTTGAATGGAAAAAGTGGAGCACTGTGTTATTGGCAGTGTCAATCACTATCTGCAAGGAGCAAGCATCACCCAAGGCATCGCCGGGGCGTACGCAATCACGCAAATGAGCTATGGCGCTGGGGTTCGTATTCATGGCTTGGCGCATTCGATCTAGATCCTCCGCGCTCACGTTCTTCACAATCCGGAAGAACTCCTTGAGCTTTTTCGCCATGCCATGGACTTCAATAATCGGTAAGTCAGAGATATTGTGCTTGCCCTCCTCAATCACCGTGTGAATATGCTCCGTGTGGAATTTGACGGAAAGGAAGGGACCAGGGGAAGGCTACAAAAACTTCTTCGCTTCTTGAGGCGCATGCACGTGAGCATGTGTGACGAATCGTGTGATGTACTTGTAGCTGCAAGAGCAATGAGTGACGCAAGCACGTGAAACAGCATCGTGCTCAAGATTGGCTCTCCTTTTTCAGGTTTGGTTGAAGCTACCAGAAGGCGTGTTTATAAACACGGGCCTTGTTGATAAACTTATCTCTCTGTCCCTTGTAAACAGAAGCCTTGATTCCTTGCACCCTGGTATGACTGCACACAGAGAGAAGCCCTTAGCACCATGCATCCTAGTGCAGCAAGCTAAAGCCCTTAATTCGATGCATCCCATTGCTGCTTGGCAGCGAAGATCGTCTTCATGAGACGCGGTGCTACACGAAGTTTGTTGGCAGAGTCGCCTGAGCTATTAGCCAAGCTAATTGCGCATTCCCAAGTGTCGTGCCAATCGGTGGGCCACCCGGATGTATCTACAACGTGATCAAGCACAGACTCCTCGGAATCAGAGCTGGAGTAGCTAGAGTCACTCTGTGCGGTTTCCTTGGGCTCAGCGATCTTGTTGTCATTCTCAATCTTAACGGTCTCGGGCTCAGCGATTGTGTTGTCATCCTCAATCTTCGCGGTCTCGGGCTCAGCGATGTTGTTGTCATCAATCTTCGCGGTCTCGGGCTCAGCGATGTTGTTGTCATCAATCTTCGCGTTCTCGGGCTCAGAGATCTTGTTGACATTCTCAATCTTCGCGGCCTCCTCGGGGGGATGGGGGGGGCTGCTGCTGCGGGTCTGGCTGTTGGGGCTTTGCTTCGAGACTACCCGCTCCCCCCCCTCCCCTCCACCTAGCTATACGTAAGCAGTGTTTATAAACAGCAGCCGTGTTTATAAACAAACAAGGACAGTGTTTATAAACACACACAAAGACCCCAACAAAGTAATCTATTCACTCATGAGTGCGAACACTGAACGCTACGTTGGAAAAAAACACTTATGTACCGAAAAGTCCTCCTGCAAAAACGCAGGCCCCAGGATCGACCCTTCTGTAGGTTTTAGTGTATTCGGGCACCCGAGTACCAGGGTATTCGAGTACTAGGAAGTTAAAGAATTAGTGTATTAGAGCACACGGGTTAGTAATAGGGTGTTCGGGTACTAGGCTGTTTAGGTACCAGGGCATGACGGACCGCACGTCTTCTGGTATTCGGATGTTCAGGTATAAGGGTACTAGGGCGCCAAGAAAATAAGAGATGCGGGTATTAGGATGTTAGGGTATTAACATATTCGGGCAACGGGGTAACAGGGTACTCTGGTATGAGGATGTTAGAGTACTGGAGTATTCGGGCACCAGGGTAACGAGTCTCCGGGTATCAGGATGTTGGGGTACAAGGATGTTAGGAGACTAGGGTATCAGACACCCGGGTCTTAGAGTATTCGGGTATTAAGGTATTAGAGCACCAGGCTAAAAGGGTCTTCGGGTATAGGGATTGTCAAGGTAAGAGGGTAGGGAGGCATTACAGCGTTAGGGTAGTAGGGCACCAGGGTAATAGGATCTTCGGGGACTAGGGTATCAGACACCCGGGACTTAGGGTATGAGGGAATGAGGGTATTTGAGCACCAGGGTACTAAGGTCCTCAGGCAAATAAATTTTGTGGAGAGTATTAAGGCGACAAGGTAACAGTGTCTTCGGGTTTTACGGACTGAGGATATTACTAGGTTGTTAGGACACCTCCCCTTAAAAGCAGGAACGCTTCGCTTGCAGCAAAAGTTTCAGGGCGCCTTGCGCAGTCCAAAAATTGCGCTGGCGAACCCTAAACCCTATAAACCCTAAACCTGATGTCCTGGCAAAAACAGGTTTAGATGCTGAGCGGGTTTCGGCGGGGCTTTGGGTTTAGGGACCTTAGTGGGCTTAAAGGTCTTAGGGCGCGAGTGCCGTATAGCTTTAAGGGCTCAAGAGCTACAGATCCTCTGCAAACTACAGCTTCACGGATTTTGGCTTTAGGGCTTAGGGGCAAGTTGGGATCAAGGTTTTAGGGTTTAGGCAGTTTTGCTAGTGGGGTCCAAAGGGGGTGTTGATTTAAGCGGTTTTGGGCCTGTAAGGGTTTGGGGTTGGTGCGGCTTTGTAGGTTGGGGGCTAGGTTTAGGCCGCCTTGCATGGAACCAGCCCCGTGACAGAGGTCCTTCCCAGTCCACGAAGGAGCTGATGGTCGTATTGTAGGAGATGACGTTCGGAGCGATGGGACCTTTCCAAGCTTCTTAAGGTCTTCTGCAACTCCAATTACTTACAACTTCGATCTTGTGCCCTATAACTTGGTGTCATAACGAAGTATCGTTGGGCTTTAAGGCTACAGGCATGCGCTTGGGTTGCAGATGTAGGTTCGCGTAGAGTCTGCAGTTTCGGGCTGATGCCGCTTAGAAGCAAGAGCTTCACCCAGATCCTTGGAGCCGCGCCTTGTCGCATCTCCTCCAGCAGGAGCGTCGCGCGGTCCCAACAGCGGCCCACGGCGAGGCCGCTGAGAGTGCTGTTGAAACCTAGAGCTCTTGGCTGCAGGTTGTTTAGCTGAAGAGGCTGTTGGGTTTACATTAGGGCCAGGGCTTGGCATTGGTTGTTATGAATTGCCTGTTGCATCGCTTTTGTCACCAGTTACCTAGGCTCGCCAAGAGGCTGATCACATCCAGTGCCCAGCGCCGAGCGCTAGCGGATCGTAGTAGGTCTAAGCAATGGGCCCACTGGCTGCCTTACGAGTTGGTGAAAAAACAAAAACTCGAAAGTCCCTTTACTGTAAGCCCTCAAGTTCTAAGCTTCTCTAAACCGAGACTCCTATGCCCTGAACCCCGCGCCCACAGAAGAAAGCGGCCTAGAAACAACATCGGAAGCAGCAAAAGACTACGAAGGGAGGGACATGGCTCCGGGTTCTGTCAGTTTGAGTTTTGCATCCTCTCCGCAACCGCAGGGTTTGGAGGTTCGTTAAGACTTCAAGGTCTATAAAGGACCTGCATGGACCTGCACACGCCTTGGATTATTGGCTAAAGGCTAAAGGGGGTTTCAAGGTCCACATCGCTTCAATGAGCTCAGTTTTGCACCCTGGGATTCAGCAAATCCAAGATCGTTGGGTGTTTGTGCCATCTTAGGTTTGGGTTTTGAGAAGTCTTTGTTGAGAGCTTATGAGCCACCCCAAAACCTCCAGCATCACCGGACCAACTGCTCAAAGCTGATGGTACCAAGGCCTCCAAAGTTCCCAACCAAAAAACGCAAGGAGGGAAAAACTGCCCTTCTGGCCTTGGGCGCAGGCAGAAATCCTGGGCATGGCACCGGCTCAGAAATCGTGTAGTTTTCTGATGATCACGGAGGGGTTGAGCTCTTGGTGTTCAAAGCTTTGAGACCCAGGCTGTGAAGCCTTTTGGGCCTTGCAGAGACCCGTCGCTGTCAGCTCGGAGGACTCCAAACAGTCTCAAACCACAGCCGTGAACACTTACATACACTTCGAGCTCCCAAATCCTTCAGCGCGTGAAACCCCCTAAACTCGATGGATCGACCCTGGGCTGATGCTGCACCCAGAGGCCGTCTGATGCTGATGATGCGTGGTCGTTTCGGGCTCGAAACTTGGACTACGCAAAGGCTGGCTGATGCAGATGTTGCGCGGCCTGTCTAGGCTCGAAACTTAAATCAACGGTGGGCTGATGCCCATGATGCGCAGCCTCTGCGGGGCCCAGCTTTACCCACAGGCCGTCTGATGCTGATGATGCGTGGTCGTTTCGGGCTCGAAACTTGGACTACGCAGAGGCTGGCTCATGCAGGTGTTGCGCGGCCTGTCTGGGCTCGAAACATAGATCAACGGTGGGCTGATGCTCATCCAGCTTTACCCACAGGCCGTCTGATGCTGATGATGCGTGGTCTTTTCGGGCTAGAAACTTGGACTACGCAAAGGCTGGCTGATGCAGATGTTGCTTGGCCTGTCTGGGCTCGAAACTTAAATCAACGGTGGGCTGATGCTCATGATGTGCAGCATCTGCTGGGCCCAGCTTTACCCACAGGCCGTCTGATGCTGATGATGCGCAGAGGCTGGCTGATGCAAATGTTGCGTGGCCGGTCTGGGCTCGAAACTTAAATCAACGGTGGGCTGATGCTCATGATGCGCAGCCTCTGCGGGGCCCAGCTTTACCCACAGGCGGTCGTTTCGGGCTAGAAACTTGGACTACGCAGAGGCTGGCTGATGCAGATGTTGCGTGGCCTGTCTGGGCTCGAAACTTAAATCAACGGTGGGCTGATGCTCANGGTCGTTTCGGGCTAGAAACTTGGACTACGCAGAGGCTGGCTGATGCAGATGTTGCGTGGCCTGTCTGGGCTCGAAACTTAAATCAACGGTGGGCTGATGCTCATGATGCGCAGCCTCTTCGGGGCCCAGCTTTACCCACAGGCCGTCTGATGCTGATGATGCGTGGTCGTTTCGGGCTAGAATCTCGGACTACGCAGAGGCTGGCTGATGCAGATGTTGCGCGGCCTGTCTGGGCTCGAAACTTAAATCAACGGTGGGCTGATGCTCATGATGCGCAGCTCTGCGGGGCCCAGCTTTACCCACGGGCCGTCTGATGCTGATGATGCATGGTCGTTTCGGGCTAGAAACTTGGACTACGCAAAGGCTGGCTGATGCAGATGTTGCGTGGCCTGTCTGGGCTCGAAACTTAAATCAACGGTGCGCTGATGCGCAGCCTCTGCGGGGCCCAGCTTTACCCACAGGCCGTCTGATGCTGATGATGCGTGGTCCTTTCGGGCTAGAAACTTGGACTACGCAGAGGCTGGCTGATGCAGATGTTGCGCGGCCTGTCTGGGCTCGAAACTTAAATCTACGGTGGGCTGATGCTCATGATGCGCAGCCTCTGTTGGACCCAGCTTTACCCACAGGCCGTCTGATGCTGATGATGCGTGGTCGTTTCGGGCTAGAAACTTGGACTACGCAGAGGCTGGCTGATGCAGATGTTGCGTGGCCTGTCTGGGCTCGAAACTNTGATGCGTGGTCGTTTCGGGCTAGAAACTTGGACTACGCAGAGGCTGGCTGATGCAGATGTTGCGTGGCCTGTCTGGGCTCGAAACTTAAATCAACGGTGGGCTGATGCTCATGATGCGGGGCCCAGCTTTACCCACAGGCCGTCTGATGCTGATGATGCGTGGTCGTTGCGAGCTAGAATCTTGGACTACGCAGAGGCTGGCTGATGCAGCTGTTGCGTGGCCTGTCTGGGCTCGAAACTTAAATCAACGGTGGGCTGATGCTGATGATGCGCAGCCTCTGCCGGGCCCAGCTTTACCCACAGGCCGTCTGATGCTGATGATGCGTGGTCGTTTCGGGCTCTAAACTTGGACTACGCAGAGGCTGGCTGATGCAGATGTTGCGTGGCCTGTCTGGGCTCGAAACTTAAATCTACGGTGGGCTGATGCTCATGATGTGCAGCCTCTGCGGGGCCCAGCTTTACCCACAGGCCGTCTGATGCTGATGATGCGTGGTCGTTTCGGGCTAGAAACTTAGATCGGACGGGCGTCGGGTAGGGAAAGAGTGTAGATCTCGGTGGGCGCCGGATCATTAAAAATAACGTAGGAGGATCGTCCATAANGCTGATGCTCATGATGCGCAGCCTCTGCGGGGCCCAGCTTTACCCACAGGCCGTCTGATGCTGATGATGCGTGGTCGATTCGGGCTAGAAACTTGGACTACGCAAAGGCTGGCTGATGCAGATGTTGCGTGGCCTGTCTGGGCTCGAAACTTAAATCTACGGTGGGCTGATGCTCATGATGCGCAGCCTCTTCGGGGCCCAGCTTTACCCACAGGCCGTCTGATGCTGATGATGCGTGGTCATTTCGAACTAGAAACTTGGACTACGCAGGGGCTGGCTGATGCAGATGTTGCGGCGGCCTGTCTGGGCTCGAAACTTAAATCAACGGTGGGCTGATGCTCATGATGCGCAGCCTCTGCGGGGCCCAGCTTTACCCACAGGCCGTCTGATGCTGATGATGCGTGGTCGATTCGGGCTAGAAACTTGGACTACGCAAAGGCTGGCTGATGCNCGAAACTTAAATCAACGGTGGGCTGATGCTCATGATGCGCAGCCTCTGCGGGGCCCAGCTTTACCCACAGGCCGTCTGATGCTGATGATGCGTGGTCGTTTCGGGCTAGAAACTTGGACCACGCAGAGGCTGGCTGATGCAGATGTTGCGTGGCCTGTCTGGGCTCGAAACTTGAATCAACGGTGGGCTGATGCTCATGATGTGCAGCCTCTGCGGGACCCAGCTTCACCCAAAGGCCAGCTGATGCTGATGATGTGTGGTCGTTTTGGGCTAGAAATTTGGATTAGGCAGACGCTGGCTGCTGCTGATGATTCGTGGCCTGTCTGGGCTCGAAACTTAAATCAACGGTGGGCTGATGCTCATGATGNGATGATGTGTGGTCGTTTTGGGCTAGAAATTTGGATTAGGCAGACGCTGGCTGCTGCTGATGATTCGTGGCCTGTCTGGGCTCGAAACTTAAATCAACGGTGGGCTGATGCTCATGATGTGCAGCCTGATGATGCATGGTCGTTGCGAGCTAGAATCTTGGACTACGCAGAGGCTGGCTGATGCAGATGTTGCGTGGCCTGTCTGGGCTCGAAACTTAAATCAACGGTGAGCTGATGCTGATGATGCGCAGCCTCTGCCGGGCCCAGCTTTACCCACAGGCCGTCTGATGCTGATGATGCGTGGTCGTTTCGGGCTCTAAACTTGGACTACGCAGAGGCTGGCTGATGCNGATGATGCGTGGTCGATTCGGGCTAGAAACTTGGACTACGCAGAGGCTGGCTGATGCAGATGTTGCGTGGCCTGTCTGGGCTCGAAACTTAAATCAACGGTGGGCTGATGCTCATGATGTGCAGACTCTGCGGGGCCCAGCTTCACCCAAGGCCGGCTGATGCTGATGATGCGTGGTCGTTGCGAGCTATAATCTTGGACTACGCAGAAGCTGGCTGATGCAGATGTTGCGCGGCTGGGCTCGAAACTTAAATCAACGGTGGGCTGATGCTCATGATGCGCAGCCTCTGCGGTGCGCAGCTTCGCCCAGAGGCCATCTGATGCTGATGATGCGTGGTCCTTTCGGGCTAGAAACTTAAACTTTGCAAAGGCTGGCTGATGCAGATGTTGCGTGGCCTGTCTGGGCTCGAAACTTAAATCAACGGTGGGCTGATGCTCATGATGCGCAGCCACTGCGGGCCCAGCTGTACCCACAGGCCGTCTGATGCTGATGATGCGTGGTCGTTTCGGGCTAGAAACTTGGACTACGCAGAGGCTGGCTGATGCAGATGTTGCGTGGCCTGTCTGGGCTCGAAACTTAAATCAANCTGATGATGCGTGGTCGTTTCGGGCTAGAAACTTGGACTACGCAGAGGCTGGCTGATGCAGATGTTGCGTGGCCTGTCTGGGCTCGAAACTTAAATCAACGGTGGGCTGATGCTCATGAGGTCCAGCTTTACCCAAAGGCCGTCTGATGCTGATGATGCGGTCGTTTCGGGGCCCTTGGACCACGCAGACGCCTGTCTGGGCTCAGAACTAAAATCAACGGTGGGCTGATGCTCATGATGCACAGCCGCTTCCGAACCCAGGTTTGCACAGGGGCCGGCTGATGCTGATGATGCGTGGTCGGTTCGGGCTGGCGGGCTCGAAGCTTGGATCGACAGGTTGGATCGACGGTGGGCTGATGAGGGGCCCAGGTTCATCTGCTGCTGATGTGCGGCGTGTACACAGAGGTCCCCTCGATTTCAATCCCTCAGCCCTTAACGCCAAAAAGTCCAAGACTTAAAGCAGCCGTATTGTTATTCCCCAACCCTTAACCCCCAGAGTCCAAGGATGCAATTCCGAAACGTCGACGCCCAGACGGAGTCCGAGCGGCGCGGTGTTCCGCGCCACGAGCTCCCCGGGCGGCGCCCGCGCAAACAGCGCCAGCGCCGCCGGCCAGGCAGAGCCGGCCTTTCGTGGGTTTAGGCCTTAAAACCCGCACGTTATGGGTTGCTGCAGGTGCTACTGTGATTATAACTTATAACGTTTTGCAGGTCGCTATGGGTGTTACTGTGGGGTTGTTACGGGGTCATTTTCGGGGGCTTTGTACAGCGTATATAAGGTTTAACGAGGTGTCTCTTGGGAGAAGAGCCGTGCTTTGCGAGGCTGAACTTACGGGTGTTCCCAGCGACAACGCAGACTTTAAGGTCGCTAGGTAGAGAGCAGAGACAAGAGGCTGCTATTTAGAAGTAATTAATCTGCAAGCTGACTACGAGGCTTATCACAAGGAGGCGATTGGGGTTCCGACTTTTCGACTGCAGGGCTTTCTTTGCAGGCTCCACGTAACTTCGGTTTGGTGGCCGGGGGCCTGGCAAATCTTCCGACATTTCGATTGCCCCAAGCAGTTCAAGCCATAAACTAACCTTCAACATACTCCGAAACCCTGAACCCTACCCCAAACTTCTTAAGTCATGGGATTCCCGACTACTTCCCTCCCCCATTCACATGTACTGCCGGTTGAAGCCTCGCAAGCTGCCAAGGCCGCGTTGTGGCTCCGCAGATCCGGGTTCCTCTGATGCTCTGAGTTTAGGGTTTAGGGCCTCTGACTTCGAAGCTTTGGTGTGTTGGGACTTGGGTTCACTGGGCTTCGGGTTTAGGATGTGCGTGTTGGGATTTTTTACCGCATAGTTGAGGATTTGGGAGCTCGGGTTTTGAATTTGGGGTTTCGGGTGTCTGAAACACTCCCAAGCCCCAAGGCCAAGGACCTCGAGGAACTTGGAGGTGGCTTTCGGGCCTTTTTGTGCAATCTGAGGGGAGCCGAAAATCTGTCGGATATTCGTGTTTCTGTGGGCTCTCAATGTAGAGCCAAAGCGATTTTGCGCTTACATGGGCAGTCAGTGCCTGGATTACTTTGGGAATTAAGGGTGCAAGGTTTCGAGCTCCTCAACCAAAGCTTGAACCCCTTCAACCGCAATCCTGGAAACCCCAATCGATGGCGCCTGCCTTGCACCCACAGGCTGGGCGCCTGACTTCGCGACCGCCAGCAGCGACAGCGCAGCCTCTCTCGCAGGTTCCAAGATCGGCTTATGTTCAAAGATGTTAAGGTTTAGGAGTGGTTAGGGCTTTGAATGCTGTGTTGTCTGTAGTTTGAAAACCCGATACGTCCGCTAGAGAAAAAGGAAAACCGAGTGTAGGTGATCAAAAAGATTGAGTTATCATCCACCAATTAACATCCGAATCTTCTGATTTTCATGCTCAGATCCGAGACAGAAGAATCAGATACGACAACTGCAATGCTAATAGATATATTGGTGCGATGATGTACATCCATTTGTGGGGCTTTGGCTTCAAATGAAGGCAGCCTGATGCTCTTGATAAGAGGGTCGTGCTGCGCATGATGCAAAATAATGAAGATGTCTGTGGGCCCAGGTTTACACAGAGGCCGGCTGATGCTGACGATGCGCGGCCTCTGTGGGCCCAGGTTTACACAGAGGCCGGCTGATGCTGATGATGCGCGGCCTCTGTGGGCACAGGTTTACACAGAGGCCGACTGATGCTGATGATGCGCCGCCGCTGGGGGCCCAGGTTTATACAGAGGCCGGCTGATGCTCATGATGCGCGGCCTCTGTTCACACAGAATGATGCACGGCCTCCGTGGGCCAAGGTTTACACAGAGGCCGGCTGATGCTCATGATGCGCGGCCTCTGTTCACGCAGAATGATGCACGGCCTCTGGGTCGTGCTGCGCATGATGGGCCCAGGTTTACACAGAGGCCGGCTGATGCTGATGATGCGCGGCTTCTGTGGGCCCAGGTTTACAAAGAGGCCGGGTGATGCTGATGATGCGCCGCCGCTGTGGGCCCAGGTTTACACAGAGGCCGGCTGATGCTCATGATGCGCGGCCTCTGTGAGCGCAGGCTTACACAGANGGCCCAGGTTTACACAGAGGCCGGCTGATGCTCATGATGCGCGGCCTCTGTGAGCGCAGGCTTACACAGAGGCCGGCTGATGCTGCTCATGATGCGCGGCCTCTGTTCACACAGAATGACTCTGTGTGCCCAAGGTTTACACAGAGGCCGGCTGATGCTGATGATGCGCGGCCTCTGTGAGCCCAGGTTTACACAAAGGCCGACTGATGCTCATGATGCGCGGCCTCTGTTCACACAGAATGATGCACGGCCTCTGTGGGCCCAGGTTTACACAGAGGCCGGCTGATGCTGATGATGCACGGCTTCTGTGGGCCCAGGCTTACACAGAGGCCGGCTGATGCTCATGATGCGCGGCTTCTGTTCATGCAAAATGATGCACGGCCTCTGTGAGCGCAGGATTACACACAGGCCGGCTGATGCTGATGATGCGCGGCCTCTGTGGGCCCAGGTTTACACAGAGGCCAGGTGATGCTCATGAAGCGCGACCTCCGTGGGCCTCTTCTTTACACAGAGGCCGGCTGATGCTGATGACGTGCGGCCTCTGTGGTGCCAGGTTTACAAAGAGGCCGGGTGATGCTGATGATGCGCCGCCGCTGTGGGCCCAGGTTTACACAGAGGCCGGCTGATGCTCATGATGCGCGGCCTCTGTGAGCGCAGGCTTACACAGANGGCCCAGGTTTACACAGAGGCCGGCTGATGCTCATGATGCGCGGCCTCTGTGAGCGCAGGCTTACACAGAGGCCGGCTGATGCTGCTCATGATGCGCGGCCTCTGTTCACACAGAATGATGCACGGCCTCTGTGGGCCCAGGTTTACACAGAGGCCGGCTGATGCTGATGATGCGCGGCCTCTGTGGGCCCAGGTTTACACAGAGGCCGGCTGATGCTCTTGATGCGCGGCCTCTATAAGCCCACGTTTACACCTACTAGTGTGACAACTGCACTCGCTGCAAAGTTTGAACCTCCAAACACGGAACTCTTGAGGTTCGTCCGTTGTGATTCTTTTTGCCCAAATCCGCTATGAACATTGAGCAAACATCCCATGCATTATGAACAGGCCTCTGTGTAAACCTGGGCCAGCTCCTAAGCATCCCGAAGATTAAAAAACCGCCCGGGCTTCTCGAGTAAAAGCATGTTAGATCCTAAATTTTGATCCCAAGGCACGAAACCCCTAAAAATCCCTCCTGCAACATCCAGAAACCTCAAAAAATGTCGCCGGCTGGGCACCTGCCAAAGGGCACCGGAGCGCAAAGCCAGCAGGGCGGTGGTTAAGGAGGCGCCGCTGGGCTGCAGGGACCTCGGCTTCGCACTGAGACTTGCCAGGTCGTGTTTCAAGGGTCCTCATATTTATTTGAGTTTAAGAGCTTAGGGTTTAGGGTTTAGGGTTTAGAGTTTAGGAGCTTATAGGGAGTGGAGTTTGGGCTTCGGGGATTTTTTGCCGTTTGTTTGGAGGCCCGTCCACTCATGTCAACACTGTGACCAGAGCCCTCTAGTGCACTGTCCAGCGACTGACGCGGCAGCGCGTCGAAGAGCGCGAGGGCGCCGGCCCACCGCGAGGCGCGCTCGAGGGTGGCCTCAGGAGCAGTTTGGGGTTGTGGCATATTGAAACCTTTGGGGGGTGATTCGGTGATTCTTGGGTGGGCCAAAGCTTGGAATTGGCAAGCTCAGGGTTTAAGTCTAGAACATGTAAATAGATGAAATAGGGTTCAAGACTTCGGATTTTGGCTCGAGGTTTGCGACTCAAGATTTCAAGTTGGGGGAAAAGTGCGGATCACGCGGCAAATGAGTTGGGCTCAGGGCTGAAAGCCTGGGCTGGAAGGTCCTGGGATCAGAAAGGTTTCAGCAGCTACGATTGGAAGGGTAGGGTAGAAGAGCTTCGGGGACGAAAATGCGGGGCCTTCTTGTTTAGATCCACTTATTCGACTCTGAGCATAAGCTGAGAGGAGCCCGAGGCCACCTGAAGTCGAATTGCCAGAACAACCCCGTTCCGGAACAGGTGGTGTCCAAAGTTACAGGAAGGAACCCCGTTTCCCTCAAGATGATAGGCCCTCTCCCCCAGACTTGGAGACATCACGACGCGATCATAGAAATAACTCATCACTCCTTGTAAATGATTTCCGTGAAGGCACCATGGCCGTGTTGCAGGCAATGAGCGCTTGTGGCGGCCGAACCTGCAGGAGAGAGCGGGGTGTAGGGACGGGAACGTGGGAAATTGAGCAAGCCAGTCTTTGCACCGGGGTCAGCAAGGGAGAGGTGCCGGCTATTGTGACCTGACGCACGAAACACACAAAAGCGAACGAAGCTCCGAGGTGCTACCGTTGTAGAAGCCTATAAGCCTGAGCCAGCCTTCGTCCAACAGAAAAGATCCGGATCCGCTGTCCCTAACCCCAGCAGCAACCCTCAAAGGCTCCGAAACGCTGTGAGAGTTCCCTTCAGCCCTCCGCCCCGCCCGGGGGCCCTGGCAGAGTCTCGGAAGCAGTGAGAGGGTCTGCTGCCAATGCCTCAAAGAAGTTTTGCGATGTTTCCTGGATGAAGCCTTCTCTCAGGCTGAGAGTCTAAGGAGTCTAAGGCTTTGGGATGTGCGCTCCGGGTTTGGGGCGTGTGCTCTGAGATTTGGCCTGGAAGGCTTGGGATCGAAGGTTCATGATCGGGGCACTGGGACTCGGAATCCAGGATCTTGGGGCTCTGTGCGTCCTAAGGGTCCGGGCCGAGTCCACGCTGAGAGTCGCGGGTAGCTTCAAGCTGGTGCCAAGGCGCAGTGCCACGCCTAGAGCCGCCAACACGGCATTCCTGGTCAGGTCAAGGTTCGTTTGTTGAACTCGCTCGCTCACAAAGAAGTCTATCAGTTCCATCGCAGCACTGCAAACTCGTGGTGATGACGGGAGTTTTCGTGGATCACTAACTACACTGCAGGCAGCTGCTATGCTAGGAAACTTCCTTCACCAGCGAAAAGCCCTGACGCATTCCATTCCAAAGCTCTGCGCGACGGCATCCGGCCGCAGGCAGCGGCCCCTTGAAACCGCAAGCACTGGAACTCGGGTTGGGGGAATGAAGCTAAGCAATGGAGCTGGTACCGGAACAGGGGCCGACACAGGTACTCTTCGGAGTGTGTGCTTCCGTCGATTTCCATGTTGCAGCCTCGAATGCCTCCACAAGCATATATTCTGTCTCAGAAAAAGTTTCAGCTGGGGAGCAGCATTGCCGGCACCATCGCAAGCGCAGCCTCATGGTTCAGAGCACTTCCTGAAATCCACACAACCTCTGCTTTGCACAATACTCTACTTTCCGGGATTGACCGCCGCCGTCTCATGCCTTACCTGCACGCCGTCCCGAGAGGCTTCCCAAAAACCATGATAAGGTTTCTTTTTCGTAGCCACACCAGTTGATTGATGTCACTGTATCTTATTCGTCTACGGTTGGGGCCTCACCATCATGTTGACAACGCAACATGAGGAGACACCAACTGAGTAGCGTCAGGCCTGCTGAAGCTGGACGATTTTTGTCAAATTCTCCCGCTCATGTTGACCACCCTGGATTGCATCGAGAATTAAGATGCAATCCAAATTTCCTCCGCCTCTCTCTTTGCCACAACCTGCTCAAGCACCGAATCGCTCTGCAAAACGTTTGTCCGTCAGAGCCATGGTGGCAGCCAGCTTTTCTATTTGGCTGCTCTTCTGCAGCACATGCAAGCGATGTTGCAGGCGCTGGAAGCTGTAGCCCAGCATAGCAGGAAGATACACAAGCATGTGGCAAACATCGCTGTCACAAAAACAGCCTTGCAACAGTTGATGCTTCAGAGAGAGATTGGCCATGATGCTGCAGCCAAGGACTGCAGGAAAAGCGGCAACGACTTTGGCAACATGCTGTCGGCTCAGCCCAACACTCTCCAGCCAGGCCACTGTGGGTTTCAGTTTGCGGTGGATGCTGTAGCCCAACAGCGAAGGATGACGGGCAACGACTTTGGCCACCTGTTCTTCGCTCAGTCCAACATCCTCAAGCCAGGCGACCGTTGGCTTCAAATTGAAGTTGATGCTGTAGCCCAGCACTTGAGGTTTGCCGGCCACGACTTTGGCCACCTGTTCGCGGCTCAGCCCAACATCCTCAAGCCAGGCCACTGTGGGTTTCAGATTGGCATTGATGCTGTAGCTTAGCATTGCAGGAAATCCAGCAACGACTTTGGCCACCTGTTGTCGGCTCAGACCAACATCCTCGAGCCAGGCCACTGTTGGTTTCAGATTGCCCTCGATGCTGCAACCCAACACTGGAGGAAATTTAGCAACGACTTTGGCCACCTGCTTTCGGCTCAGCCCAACATCCTCGAGCCAGGCCACTGTGGGCTTCAGATTGCCGTCGATGCTACAGCCTAGCACTTGAGGTGCAACCGCAACGACTTTGGCCACCTGCCTTCCTCTCAGCCCAACATCCTCGAGCCACGCCACTGTCGGCTTCAGATTGCCGTCGATGCTGTAGCTCAAGACTTGAGGGTGAACAGCAACAACCTTGGCCACCTGTTGTCTGCTCAGCCCAACATCCTCGAGCCAAGCCACTGTGGGTTTCAGATTGCCGTTGATGCTGTAGCCGTAGCCCAAGACTCGAGGAAATCCAGCAACAACCTTGGCCACCTGTTGTCGGCTCAGACCAACATCCTCGAGCCACGCCACGGTGGGCTTCAGATTGCCGTCGATGCTGCAGCCCAATACAGAAGGAAAGCCAGCAACGACTTTGGCCACCTGCTGGCGGCTCAGCCCAACATGCTCAAGCCACGCCACTGTGGGCTTCAATTTAGATTCGATGCTGATACCCCAGATGCTTGGAAACCTGTTTTCCAATGCCTTGATTGCGGCTACTGAAAGCTGCAGCTCCCCCTCCAACACGGCAATCACGTTGGCCTTCTTTGTCGCGACATCTCTGATGAGCACTGCCTCACATACAAACTTGCCGGCCTTGTGAAAACGTGGCTGCGGTTGGGAGCCCTGAAGAGCTTGGAGACGTTCCCGCACTTCATGTTGAAGCCCACCTTCGAGGCTGGTAACGAGGGTTCGTGCGGCTTGATGCAAAGCAGTCTTCAGTGAGGACGAGCACCCTGCTCGCCACACATCGACAGTGGCTTCTGTCGAAGCATCTCCCGCTCTCAAGCCCCGACCTACATGACCTATCCGAAAGACGTGCGAACCGGCAGGAGCATACCGAAGCAGAGCTTCCGTCTTGCGATCGTCNTCGACAGTGGCTTCTGTCGAAGCATCTCCCGCTCTCAAGCCCCGACCTACATGACCTATCCGAAAGACGTGCGAACCGGCAGGAGCATACCGAAGCAGAGCTTCCGTCTTGCGATCGTCCCTCTGCCGCCCCTGCGGCTCAGAATGCCGATAGTATCCGTCGTACTCGACGAATACAGCGGCATGCTCCTCTTTCAACACACCAAATGCGGNAAGCAGAGCTTCCGTCTTGCGATCGTCCCTCTGCCGCCCCTGCGGCTCAGAATGCCGATAGTATCCGTCGTACTCGACGAATACAGCGGCATGCTCCTCTTTCAACACACCAAATGCGGTAATGTCCGGACACAGCCATCGCGATCCCCATGCATCGGACGGCTCCACCGGGAAATCCCGGAAGCACTCGCCGATGGGATATTGCGGCATTAGCAGCTCCGCCAAACGAGACAACAGCTCCACCTCCGCCAAGCTGCGGTGCACCGTCCGCGGCCGGCCCTTCCTCCACCAGAGCGGCGCACTGCACCGAAGGCGAGGCCCGACATGGAACCGCAGCCCGGCCGGCAGACGGCTCCGAATCGCTGCCATGAATTCCGACGCCTCAACAGCACTTCAGAGTCGCATCATTCTTCACCGTTTCTTTTGATGCTGATGCGGCAGCAGGATGGAACGTTGGTATCAGAAAGAAGCAGGAACAGAATCCCCAAGCAACCCTGCAGCTTTCCCGACTCAGAGCAGCACAAGCTGCCAAAGAAGCCAACGAAACCAAACTTGACTGGCCCACGTCATGCATGTGTTGCTAACAATGCCTCCCACTTGGCACCAGCAGTGCAGGCGCCCAAGGCGGCAGTGAAGGCCACGAGGCCTCGCTCCAACACTGGCTCCAGGACTTCAAAGTGCAGGCGTCCCAAAAACCTCCAGATCGCTGAAACCTCCCTGGTTTGTGATCTGCTTCGCCAGGCCACCAAGCTTTGGCGCCTGCGGCGACGTGAGCACTAAAGCCACGGCTTCCTCGGCTGCGGAAAAGAGGTGGATGGCCTGTCCTTCATCTTTGCTACCAGCATCATTATCATATACAGAGCCATCATTCAACAACTTGTCAACAACTACAGTCCTCCCGAGCGGTCCTGAATTCCTCATACCGAACGGCTAAGAAGCTCAACGATTTTCATATCATTGTCATAGAGACCGAAGCTGAAAACCCGAAGCGCCAACCGCACTCAACTGCAGGGCCCGACCCGAAACTCCGAAACTCCAAGGAGTCCTTGAAAAACTCCAACGACTACCGATGATGTCTCTTACTACCCTCCACACACCCCCACAGAGCCACCTCCCAGCTTGCCGCCCGCTTCAAGGCAAAGAGGGCCGCATGGAGATCTTTCAGCGTNTTTACGGTGCTGAGGCTTAGGGATGTACACGTCCCGGATGTTTGCAAGTTTGAGCTCGGGGTTGGGTTTAGGAGACTTGGGGTTGCATGGAGGCATGTGTGGGTCAGGTGCAGCGAGAGGACGACGGCTGCTTTCATGCCAGAAGACAGTACATCACTAATTCAAGAAGTTGGGGGGATTCACTGCTAACATCCCGGAAGCCGCTCTGTGGCTCCTAGTTCACGCTCGTGAGCCTCCAAAGCGTGCCGTCCAACTTTGGGAAGCGAAGCGGAGGCTGGAGCCGAGGAGCAGCGGAGCAAGCAAACAGATCAGGAGTCTGCCCGGCGCAGAGAGTTGATGAACTGCTCTTGCATGACTCATGCTCTTCGAATAAAACCCATGCATACCACTAGCTGCCTCTGAGCACAGAAGTGTACCATTTCGTAGCTGGTGTGGGGTCGGCTTGGGTTGAAGCATGTCATCCTTTTCCAGGGTTCAACAATCTGGCCGGTGCATGCAAGGAAGAGATAAGGGATTCCAGTGGCTTTGACTAGTGATCAGAAGATGTGGCTGACGAAAGCTGTCTACTCCACGTCTAGCATCAGACAAAACATGACTTCGTCTTGCATGACTCATGCTATCCACAACCGGCCCAACAACAACATCCAGCAAAGGCAGGCTAGGCCCAGCACGAGAAAGCGCGATACAATAGCTGTAGGCTTCGGGTCCCAGCATTCCCAATTATCTTGAGGGCGACCACAGGCCATCACCCAAGATTTGCGGAGCCGTACACGGACGCGGGGGCGGAGGTTTGCCTCCATCGAAAAGCTTATTTAGAACAACCCAAACCCAGATAAGCTCTCGTCACAAAAAATCTTGGACAAAAGCCTCCACACCTGCCGGCTTAGAGGAACCCTTGCAGCTTGCAGACTTTCTGGTTTTGCGACGAGTCCTGATGACTTCGCGCTGCTCTTGCGCAGGCGGTGGTGCCGCAACCTGGCAGGAGTGGCTCTACAAGGGTAGAAACCCACCAGCCCGAAACCTTCCAACCCTGAACCCAGAAATTCAAAACCTTATTCGGATGCAGATTTTTGATGGGGTTGGATGCCGGACTTTTGATTCACACAGGATGCCTACAACAGCCAGCAATCCAACCCACCCTCTGAGGGTTTGTGGATTAGGAAAATTCTGACTCCGGATGTCGACGAACATATCGACAAGACAACCTGCACGAAATGTTCCGCTGGGGTCCTGTCAGTTCCGTACTTGGCACGCAAAGTTTTGGTGTTCTGAGACTGAAGTAGGCACACAAGCGAAGCAATCTGAGTCAGGATGTGATTATCAGCAACACGCGCTCTTGGCCTGTGCCTTTGGGTCAAGACGGGCTGCTAACAGGTGCACCTCTCCTGGACGAATTTCGCTTGCGCAATGCTTCGAGACATTGCGGCGATGCAAAGGTGGGAACCGCTGGGCAAACTTCGCATCAGTCAGTGCCATAACTCTCGCAAGCTTGCACAAGCAGTCATACTCATGCAGAACGGTCAGGCGATGGCACAGGCGAGCGTGGCTAAAGCCGAGCAAAGGCGGAAGGTACGCAATCATGGAGCAAACGTCCTCTTTTGAGAAACGCTGCTGCAGAAGGAAAAGCTTCTTCGAGAGGTTGTTGGCAATGCTGTAGCCAAAGAACTGAGGCTGAAGAGAAACGATTTTGGCCACCTGTTTTCGGCTCAGACCAACATCCTCGNAACGCTGCTGCAGAAGGAAAAGCTTCTTCGAGAGGTTGTTGGCAATGCTGTAGCCAAAGAACTGAGGCTGAAGAGAAACGATTTTGGCCACCTGTTTTCGGCTCAGACCAACATCCTCGAGCCACGCCACTGTGGGTTTCAGATTGCCATCGATGCTATAGCCCAGCACTTGAGGAAAGCCAGCAACGACTTTGGCCACCTGTTGTCGGCTCAGCCCGACATCCTCGAGCCACGCCACGGTGGGTTTCAGATTGCCATCGATGCTGTAGCCCAGCACTTGAGGAAAGCCAGCAANAAAGCCAGCAACGACTTTGGCCACCTGTTGTCGGCTCAGCCCGACATCCTCGAGCCACGCCACGGTGGGTTTCAGATTGCCATCGATGCTGTAGCCCAGCACTTGAGGAAAGCCAGCAACGACTTTGGCCACCTGTTGTCGGCTCAGCCCAACATCCTCGAGCCACGCCACGGTGGGTTTCAGATTGCCATCGATGCTGTAGCCCAGCACTTGAGGAAAGCCAGCAACGACTTTGGCCACCTGTTCACGGCTGAGCCCAACATCCTCGAGCCACGCCACTGTGGGCTTCAGATTGCCGTCGATGCTGCAGCCCAGCACTTGAGGAAAGCCAGCAACGACTTTGGCCACCTGTTGTCGGCTGAGCCCAACATCCTGGAGCCAGGCCACCGTGGGTTTCAGATTGCCGTCGATGCTGTAGCCCAGCACTTGAGGAAAGCCAGCAACGACTTTGGCCACCTGTTGTCGGCGCAGCCCAACATCCTCGAGCCATGCCACTGTGGGCTTCAGATTGCCGTCGATGCTGTACCCCAGCACTCGAGGAAAGCCAGCAACGACTTTGGCCACCTGTTGTCGGCTGAGCCCAACATCCTCGAGCCACGCCACTGTGGGCTTCAGATTGCCGTCGATGCTGCAGCCCAATACGGAAGGAAAGCCAGAAACGACTTTGGCCACCTGTTGTCGGCTCAGACCAACATCCTCGAGCCAGGCCACTGTCGGTTTCAGATTGCCCTCGATGCTGCAGCCCAATACAGAAGGAAATCCAGCAACGACTGTGGCCACCTGCTGGCGGCTCAGCCCAACATGCTCAAGCCACGCCACTGTGGGTTTCAATTTAGATTCGATGCTGATACCCCAGATGCTTGGAAACCTGTTTTCCAATGCCTTGATTGCGGCTACTGAAAGCTGCAGCTCCCCTTCCAACACGGGTTAGTGCAACCGGAAGAAACAGAGCTGTAGAGACCACTCGTGACGGTCACATACAAACTTGCCGGCCTTGTGAAAACGTGGCTGCGGTTGGGAGCCCTGAAGAGCTTGGAGACGTTCCCGCACTTCATATTGAAGCCCACCTTCGAGGCTAGTAACGAAGGTTCGTGTGGCTTGATGCAAAGCAGTCTTCAGTGAGGACGAGCACCCTGCGCGCCACACGTCGACAGTGGCTTCTGTCGAAGCATCTCCCGCTCTCAAGCCCCGACCTACATGACCTATCCGAAAGACGTGCGAACCGGCAGGAGCATACCGAAGCAGAGCTTCCGTCTTGCGATCGTCCCTCTGCCGCCCCTGCGGCTCAGAATGCCGATAGTATCCGTCGTACTCGACGAATACAGCGGCATGCTCCTCTTTCAACACACCAAATGCGGCAATGTCCGGACACAGCCATCGCGATCCCCATGCATCGGACGGCTCCACCGGGAAATCCCGGAAGCACTCGCCGATGGGATATTGCGGCATTAGCAGCTCTGCAAGGCGGGACAACAGCTCCACCTCCGCGTAGCTTCGGTGCACCGTCCGCGGCCGGCCCTCCCTCCACCAGAGCGGAGGCACACTGCACAGACGGCGAGGACCGACACGAAACCGCAGCCCGGCCGGCAGAACTCCGAGCAAACGGCTTCCAATCGCTGCCATGCCTTCCAACGCCTGTTGATGCTGATGCGGCAGAACGGTGGCACGATGATATCTGAAAGAAGCAAGCAGGAACCGAGAAGCCCCCGAAGAACCCTGCAGCCTCCCGTCAGAGTATTACAATCAAGCTGCCAAACAAGCTAGACAGCTAGACTCCAGTCAACAGAACTTAACTTCACTTGTTGCTAACAATGCCTCCCACTTGGCACCAGCAGTGCAGGCGCCCAAGGCGGCAGTGAGGCCACGAGGCCTCGCTCCAACACTGGCTCCAGGACTTCAAAGTGCAGGCATCCCAGAAACCTCAAGATCGCTGAAACCTTCCGATCCCTGGTTTGTGATCTGCTTCGCCAGGCCACCAAGCTTTGGCGCCTGTGGCGACGTGAGCACTAAAGCCACGGCTTCCTCGGCTGCGGAAAAGGTGGATGGCCTGTCCTTCATCTTTGCTGCCAGCATCATTATCATATACAGTGCCAACATCAAAAGACGACAGCCCCTAAAGTCCCCCTTGTGGTCCTGAATCTCTCGTACCGAACAGATCTGAGGCTCAAGGGCTTTCATATTATTGTCATAGATGCACTCAACTCCAGGGCCCGACCCGAAACTCCGAAACTCCAAGGAGTCCTTGAAAACTCCAACGGCTACCGACGATCTCTTACTACCCTCCAAACACCCCCACAGAGCCACCTCCCAGCTTGCCGCCCGCTTCAAGGCAAAGAGGGCCGCATGGAGATCTTTCGGCGTCCTCTGTCTTTGGCCTGCCCAGGAGGCTTGGAAGGACTGTCAAAACCCAATACCCTATAATTCGGGAGTAAACCCTCACTGAAATGACATACACACTTTAACTTGCAAGAAACCACTTAAAGTCATGCATGTGAAGAAGTATTCCTTTTTGAAGCGTACCGGGCTCTCTGGGTAGTATTGCGATACCTGTACGATCCTGTCAGCAGTTCTTCAGGCTTCACACCCTCAGGCCACCTCAGCCTGGACTCGCCATCAGCACCCCTATTCCTATTCAAGCCCCGATGCATCAATGCAAGACCACGCAAGGCCCCACCCAAAAAGCACAAACCGCCGACCCTTCAATTGGGGCCTGGGCCGGGCGGCACCGTGGCCATCGCGGCAGCACCCAGGGCAGGGCAGCGGCCCGCCAGCCGCAGGCCGAAGTCAAGGAGAAAGAAACGAGGATTGCCCAGGGTTTACGGTGCTGAGGCTTAGGGATTTACACGTTCCGGATGTTTGCAAGTTTGAGCTTGGGTTTGGGTTTAGGAGACTTGGGGTTGCATGGAGGCATGTGGAGGCTCGGGGAGTGTGGGTCAGGTGCAGCGAGAGGACGACGGCTACTTTCATGACACGAAACACAAGAAGAAGCCTCGGACGCGGGGGCGGAGGTTTGCCTCCATCGAAAAACCCTTATTTAGAACAACTCAAACCCAGATAAGCTCTCGTCACAACAACTCTTGGACAAAAGCCTCCACACCTGCCGGCTTAGAGGAAACCCTTGCAGCTTGCAGACTTTCTGGTTTTGCGACGAGTCCTGATGACTTCGCGCTGCTCTTGCGCAGGCGGTGGTGCAACCTGGCAGGAGTGGCTCTACAAAGGTACAAACCCACCAGCCCGAAACCTTCCAACCCTGAACCCAGAAATTCAAAACCTTATTTTCGGATGCAGATTTTTGATGGGGTTGGATGCCGGACTTTTGATTCACACAGGATGCCTAAGCTCCAACAGCCAGCAATCCAACCCACCCTCTGAGGATTTGTGGATTAGGAAAATTCTGACTCCGGATGTCGACGAACATATCGACAAGACAACCTGCACGAAATGTTCCGCTGGGGTCCTGTCAGTTCCGTACGTGGCACGCAAAGTTTTGGTGTTCTGAGACTGAAGTAAGCACACAAGCAAAGCTGACTGAGTCAGGATGTGATTATCAGCAACACGCGCTCGTGGCCTTTGGGTCAAGACGGGCTGCTAGCAGGTGCACCTCTCCTGGACGAATTTCGCTTGCGCAATGCTTCGAGACATTGCAGCGATGCAAAGGTGGGAACCGGCGGGCAAACTTCGCGTCAGTCAGCGCCATAACTCTCGCAAGCTTACACAAGCAGTCATACTCATGCAGAACGTTCAGACGATGGCACAGGCGAGCGTAGCTAAAGCCGAGCAAAGGCGGAAGGTACGCAATCATGGAGCAAACGTCCTCTTTTGAGGAACGCTGCTGCAGAAGGAAAAGCTTCTTCGAGAGGTTGTTGGCAATGCTGTAGCCAAAGAACTGAGGCTGAAGAGAAACGATTTTGGCCACCTGTTTTCGGCTCAGACCAACATCCTCGNAAAGCCAGCAACGACTTTGGCCACCTGTTGTCGGCTCAGCCCGACATCCTCGAGCCACGCCACGGTGGGTTTCAGATTGCCATCGATGCTGTAGCCCAGCACTTGAGGAAAGCCAGCAATGACTTTGGCCACCTGTTGTCGGCTCAGCCCAACATCCTCGAGCCACGCCACTGTGGACTTGAGATTGCCGTCGATGCTGTAGCCCAGCACTTGAGGAAAGCCAGCAACGACTTTGGCCACCTGTTGTCGGCTCAGCCCAACGTCCTCGAGCCAGGCCACTGTCGGTTTCAGATTGCCCTCGATGCTGCAGCCCAACACTTGAGGCTTGCCGGCCACGACCTTGGCCACCTGTTGTCGGCTCAGCCCAACGTCCTCGAGCCACGCCACTGTGGGCTTCAGATTGCCGTAGATGCTGCAGCCCAGCACTTGAGGAAAGCCAGCAACGACTTTGGCCACCTGCTTTCGGCTCAGCCCAAAATTCTCGAGCCAGGCCACTGTGGGCTTCAGATTGCCCTCGATGCTGCAACCCAACACTGCAGGAAATCCAGCAACCACTTTGGCCACCTGCTTTCGGCTCAGCCCAACATCCTCGAGCCACGCCACTGTGGGCTTCAGATTGCCGTCGATGCTGTAGCCCAACACTTGAGGCTTGCCGGCCACGACCTTGGCCACCTNGGCCACCTGCTTTCGGCTCAGCCCAACATCCTCGAGCCACGCCACTGTGGGCTTCAGATTGCCGTCGATGCTGTAGCCCAACACTTGAGGCTTGCCGGCCACGACCTTGGCCACCTGTTGTCGGCTCAGCCCAGCATCCTCAAGCCACGCCACTGTGGGCTTCAGATTGCCGTCGATGCTGCAGCTCAACACTTGAGGAAAGCCAGCAACGACTTTGGCCACCTGTTGTCGGCTCAGCCCAACATCCTCGAGCCACGCCACTGTGGGCTTCAGATTGCCGTCGATGCTGTACCCCAGCACTCGAGGAAAGCCAGCAACAACTTTGGCCACCTGTTGTCGGCTCAGCCCAACACCCTCGAGCCAGGTCATTTTGGGTTTCATCGTGCCTTCGACGCTCATGCCCCAAATTCTTGGAAACTTGCTTGCCAAAGCCTGGATTCCTTTCTTCGAGTACTTCAACTCCTTCTTCAAGAAAGCAATCACTTTTCTCTTCTTGGTCTCGATGTCGCTGGTGAGCACTGCCTCACTCGCAAACTTGCTGGCCTGATGCAGATCCGGTGAAGGTTCGGTTTCAACAAAATTGCAGAGATGCTGGCGCACATCCTTTCGAAGTACCTGTCCCCAATTGTCGAGCAGGGCTTGCGCAACTTGTCGCACAACATGCATTAGCGTCCGCCCTTGGCCTGCAGACCATGTGTCTACGACGACTTCCTTCGAATTCTTCGTCCTTCTCAGTTCCCGAGCTGCATGACCAATCCGAAGAACGCAAGAGCCCGGGGGGGCATAGTCAAGCAAAGCGTTCGTCTTGCGCTCNGTGTCTACGACGACTTCCTTCGAATTCTTCGTCCTTCTCAGTTCCCGAGCTGCATGACCAATCCGAAGAACGCAAGAGCCCGGGGGGGCATAGTCAAGCAAAGCGTTCGTCTTGCGCTCGTCACCTTCCTGCCCTCGTGCATCATAGTGTCCGTGATACCCGTCGTACTCGATGAACAAAGCTGCATCCTCGTCCTTCAACACCCCAAACGCAGCCACGTCGGGGCACAGCCAGCGCACGCCCCACGCGTCCGAAGGCTCCACCGGGAAGTCCCGGAACAGCTCCCCGATGGCCTCGCCTGGCATCAGCAGCTCCGCCATACGAGACAGAAGCTCCACCTCTGCGTAGCTTCGGTGCACCGTCCTCGGCCGGCCCTTCCTCCACCAGGGCGGACCACAAGCCGACAGGCCAAGCACGCAGCAGCCAAGGAGCCAAGAAGAGGCTCCGAAGAGCTTCCATGAGATCCTAGGCCTCCCCTTCCCGCACAGCATCTCGACCCTCCCTCCCCGGCTTGACAGAGCCTTAATGTTCTGAGCAGCTGCCAGGCCGAGGCAAAGGCGCAGAAGCAACCAAAAGCAAATCGGCCCCTGCGGGGGTAAAGTGCCAGCCCCACCCCGAGGCCAACTGAGTAGATCATATTGGCATCACACAAAGCAATCCGAATGGATTATACTGACATTAACCAATCATGACTTAAAGGTCGAAGAGACCCACATCGTCGTTAAGGAGTTCTCGCGTCAACTGCAGCGCTCTCGATACAAACAACATACAGGTACCTCTGAGCTTCCGTGTGTGGAGAGCTGGCTTTGGAGCCCGTCGGCTTTCGTGTCGCTGGCATGTCGCTACTGGTGATGTGGGTTCTCAAGAACTCCTGAAGTTCAGCTACGTATCGTTCAAAAGCAGACACTGCACCCCAAAAAAACATAAAAAAAAATAATAATAATAATAATAATAATAAAGCCCAAACCCTGAATCTGTCTTCAGAAATATCTTCCCTGCACAAGGGCCCGCAGTTTCAACCCTGGCCTCGGCCATTTCAATCCGGGCATACCAGGGGACGTGCCCCCTCAACTTGTCAGAGATTAGGATAGTCGCTATGTTTGAAGGAGTCTTCCTGGTTTAAACAGTATTGGGCTACCGTGGCCCACCACGAACCGGTCTGCCCCTCAGGCCACCTCACGCTGGACTTAGCATGAGCATCCATGGTAAAAATCAAACTGCGACCTTCAACTTGGCCTGTGCCGGCCACAATCACAAACCCGAGCAAACGTCCGGAAATCTTTATGTATTTCAAATTTTGAAAAAGCCGTAACCCCAAACTTGCGATTCTTTCTCGCTTGACTCCGGCCTGCGGCTGGCGGCCGCTGCTCTCTCTGCCCTGGGTGCCGCCGCCATGGGCCGCATCGCCGCCCGGTTTTGGTTCAAGAGACTCTGACTTATGTGGAGGCTGGGAGACTAGGTCAGTTGCCGCGAGAGCGATCGAAATCAACACGGAGGCTTTACGGAACACTGCTGTGATTCTCGAATCCTCCGGCGATTACAACTTTCAGCATCCAGGAAGCCGCTCTGCGACTTCGACTTCTGACTCGTGAACCTCCTGAGCACGCCATCCCAACTGTGGGAAGCGGAGCAGAGGGTTGAGCCCAGGAGCGGCGGAGCCAACACATAGACTTTCGAGCGACGTGGCACCGACCGCCTCCGAGCACCAGAAGCAGAAGTGCGCCATTTCGCAGGTGGTGTGGGGTTTGCTAAGGTTGAAGCACGCCTTCCTATTCCAGGGCTCAAGAGTCTTGACCGGTCTACGAAAGCAAAGGTTCAGCGATTTCGGATGGGTGCGACTGGAAAACGGGCACTTACCTTTCCACCAGGCTTGGTTAATGAAAACCTGTCTGCTCCACGTCTACCATCAAAGATGACATGACTTCGTCTTCCATGCCTGATGCTCTTTGCTAGCGGTGAGCAAGATCCTCTCACACAGGCATGCAAGAGCGACGATGGGGAATGATGGAGAAAGGCTATCGAACTCGTGGATGTGTTGTCCGACCAGGCCCAGCAGGAGACAGCCTTATTCGATGGTAAGCTTCTGGTCCTGGCATCTCCCACAATCTCGAGAACGACAGAGGCCCTAATCCAAGATTTACGAAGCAAACACACTAATTACACACGAGACGTAGAAAGAAGCTTCGGACATCTTCGGACGTTGAGACCAGGGTCTGCTCAAGCGAAGGGCCTTCTTCAAAACATCTCACAACAGCCTATCCGGATGAACCGGCCTCTTATCAAGCGGACTAAGGCCCCTACACCTCCCTTCTGAAAGGAGCCACCGCAGTTCCCATGAGCTCTGGTTTTCCTTCGACGAGGCCATGCGCCCTCTCAGGACTCCGCACTTCCCTCGCGCAGGCAGTGGTGCGTGGCTCGTGGCCTGGCAAGAATGGCACTACAAAAGCAACAAAACACAAGCCCGAAACTTTCAACCCTAAACCCGAAAGCTCAAAACGCAGATCTTTCAGATGTTGGTTTGGGATCAGTTCCAACAGCCAACAATCTACCAACGCTCTGAGGGCGGGTATTCCTTGGAGGCTCTTTCGCCGGGATCCGATTTCCCGACAGGAGAACACAGCATTGCCAAGAAGAAAGCCCTAGCAACAAATGTGAAGGCGAGATCATCAGCAACTCACCGCTCTCAGATGTCTAGTTCAGGGAACCTGCAGGGACCTCTTTTCCCTTGCGCAACGCCCAGAGAAATCGCGGCAATGCCACTTGGGAATCGCCGGTCAAACTTCGCATTAGTCAAGGCCATCACCCTCGCTAGTTTGTACAAGCAATCATAATCTTGCAGCACTTGAACTCGATGAAACAGACGAGCGTAGCTGAGGCCGAGCATCTGCGGAAGGCACGCAATCATGGAGCAGATGTCCTCTTTGGAGAAAAACTGCCGCAGAAGAAAATACTTCCGCGACAAGTTGTTGTCGATGCTGTACCCCAACACTGAGGGAAAGCGAGCAACGACTTTGGCCACCTGTTGTCGGCTCAGCCCAACATCCTCGAGCCACGCCACTGTGCGCTTCAGATTGCACTCGATGCTATAGCCCAGGACTTGAGGACAGCCAGCAACGACTTTGGCCACCTGTTGTCGGCTCAGCCCAACATCCTCGAGCCACCCCACTGTGGGCTTCAGATTGGCCTCAATGCTGAAGCCCAATACGGAAGGAAAGCCAGCCACGACTTTAGCCACCTGTTGTCGGCTCAGCCCAACATCCGCGAGCGACGCTACTGTGGTCTTCAGATTGCAGTCGATGCTGTAGCCCAAAACTGCAGGAAAGCCAGCAACGACTTTGGCCACCTGTTGTCGGCTCAGACCAACATCCTCGAGCCAGGCCACTGTGGGCTTCAGATTGCCGTCAAAGCTACAGCCTAGGACTTGAGGTGCAACCGCAACGACTTTGGCCACCTGCTTGGCTCAGCCCAACATCCTCGAGCCAGGCCACTGTTGGTTTCAGATTGCCCTCCATGCTGCAACCCAACACTGGAGGAAATGTAGCAACGACTTTGGCCACCCGCTTTCGGCTCAGCCCAACATCCTCGAGCCACGCCACGGTGGGCTTAAGATTGCCTTCGATGCTACAGCCTAGCACTTGAGGTGCAACCGCAACGACTTTGGCCACCTGCTTTCGGCTCAGCCCGACATCCTCGAGCCAGGCCACTGTCGGTTTCAGATTGCCCTCGATGCTGCAGCCCAAGACTTGAGGAAAGCCAGCAATGACTTTGGCCACCTGTTGTCGGCTCAGCCCAGCATCCTCAAGCCACGCCACTGTGGGCTTCAGATTGCCGTCGATGCTGCAGCCCAGTACGGAAGGAAAGCCAGCAACAACTTTGGTCACCTGTTGTCGGCTCAGACCAACATCCTCGAGCCAGGCCACGGTGGGTTTCAATGTGCCTTCGACACTGATCCCCCAAATTCTCGGAANTACGGAAGGAAAGCCAGCAACAACTTTGGTCACCTGTTGTCGGCTCAGACCAACATCCTCGAGCCAGGCCACGGTGGGTTTCAATGTGCCTTCGACACTGATCCCCCAAATTCTCGGAAACTTGCTTGCCAAAGCCTGGATTCCTTTAATCGAGTACTTCAGCTCCTTCTTCAAGAAGGCAATCACTTTTCTCTTCTTGGTCTCGATGTCGCTGGTGAGCNTCCCCCAAATTCTCGGAAACTTGCTTGCCAAAGCCTGGATTCCTTTAATCGAGTACTTCAGCTCCTTCTTCAAGAAGGCAATCACTTTTCTCTTCTTGGTCTCGATGTCGCTGGTGAGCCAACACGGCTTCGAAGTAACCAGTACTATTTTGAGGGGTTCCTTTTTCTTATTTTTGTCTAATGGGCCCCAGAATCCTATTCTAATTTTTGAGGCCCCCTATATTCGTCCCTGCTCGACCGCTGGATCGCCTGCCTGGGGCAACTGGGCTAGGCGTCTCCCACCTCCGACCTCCTGCAGAAATCCCACGCTTGGGCCCTGACAAGCCTGGCGCAGACTCCGTGGAAGCTCCCTCTTTGGGGCTTCGGCGCCAGGGTGCAGACAGCGAAGCCGAGGCCTGCAAAAGAGGGCACGGGGACGGGCCAGATATGGCCAGGGGGCCAGCGAGTGCTGAATCTTTGCAGAAAGCTAAGCTTCGTGGACTTGGGCATGACTAGGCAAGGGGGGTCTCTGGATGGGGCTGTCCTCACGGTTTAAGGTCGCAGCCCACCTGACGCGTAAGACTCAGTTGGACGCTGATAACCCGTGGCCTCACGAGAGGACAGCCGCTCTTGGTTGGGGAAGCATTACAATTACAGGATGGCGCGAACATCTAACAGGCAGAGGCTGAGCAAGATCTTTGTGGCATTGCAGCACAATGGCGGCACAGATCTTCGGCTCCTCTGCTTCGCATGCGACTTTGCATACACAAGGTAATATAAGGGCCTGAATAATTACCAATACTATTTTAGGGCGTTCCTTGTTATACGTATAGTATAATGGGCCCCAAAACCCTTTTCAAATTATTAAGGCCCCGATATTCAGCATGGCCTTGGTTCGTCTGGCACTCTCGGCTCGGCACAAAGCCCTCGCATCGTCCCGTCGGGACGTATCTCCGAAGTCGCAGGCAGCGGGCCGAGTTGCAGGATGCAGTGCGAGCTACGGCTAAGCAGAAACCGAAAGTAGTGCTCCAAGCGCAGGAATCTGGACATGACCGAAAGCACGACAGAGCAGTGATCTCGCACGGAGAAAGCAAGCACCGCCAGGGCCCATGGCAACAAACGGATGCCAGATGAAGTCAAGCTGAACCTGCCAGCTCAAGACGGGAATCGCTCGGCAAAGCGGTCGCTCGTCATTGTCATAGCACTCGCCAGCTTTGTCACAGCATCGTGGTTCTGCAGCACATGCAGGCGGTGCTGCAGCCGAGGAAAGCTGGAGCCCAGAAGCATGGGCCGACGTAGGAATATATCGCGGACTTCGCCATCAGAGAAGTGCTCTCGTAATAACAGATGCTTGGGTGATAGATTGGTCTTGATGCTGAGGCTGAGCACTTGAGGAAAACTAGAAACGACCTTTGCGACCTGACCCCGGCTCAGCCCAACATCTTCCAGCCAGGCCACCTTGGATTCGAGGTTGCGTTGAATGCTGTATCCACACACTTGAGGCAGGCGAGCAATGACCTTGGCCACTTGGGGTCGACTCACACCAAGATCCTGGAGCCAGGCCGCTTTGAGCCTCAGATTGGCCTCAATGCTGTAGCCCAACACTTGAGGAAAGGCAGCAACGACTTTGGCCACCTGTTGTCGGCTCAGACCAACATCCTCGAGCCCCGCCACTGTGGGCTTCAGATTGCCGTCGATGCTGTAGCCCAGCACTTGAGGAAAGACAGCAACAACTTTGGCCCTCTGTTTCCTGCTCAGACCAATATCCTCCAGCCAGGCCACTGTGGGTTTCAGATTGGCCTCAATGCTACAGCCCAAGACTCGAGGAAAGCCAGCAACGACTTTGGCCACCTGTTGTCGGCTCAGACCAACATCCTCGAGCCACGCCACTGTGGGCTTCAGATTGCCGTCGATGCTGCAGGCCAGCAGTGAAGGAAAACCAGCAACAACTTTGGCCACCTGCTTCCTGCTCAGCACAACATGTTCGAGCCAGGCCAATGCGGGCTTCAGCTTGTTCTCGATGCTCATGCCCCGGATCATGGGAAACTTGCATGCCAAAGCCCGGATTTGGCTCGTTGAGAACGTCAGCTCCCTTTGCAAGAAGGCCGTCACATTGGTCTCCTTGGCCTGGACGCCCCTGGTAGCCACTGACTGAGTCGAAAACTTCCGCGCCGGATCAAGGCCTCGATCGGCTTGGGATGACGCAAAACGGCGGAGATGCTCACCGCACAATGCCCTCGGTCGGCCCTTCCTCCACCAGGGTGGCGCACAAGCTGCCAAACCAAGCGCGAAACAGCCGAGGAGCCAAGAAGAAGCTCCCAGGCGCCTCCATGACATCGTATACTGACCTACGTTTGACCCCTCAATGTCGTGAATGGCTGCGATCGCAAGGCTAGGCGAGTGAGAACGCTCTACCTTCACTCCACAGTAGGCATACACAGCCTACTCCGGAAAATGCACTACCCCCGTCAACAACTTCGATCGCCATCTGCCTGTCAGCCACAAAGCTCGACCAACAAATAACCAAACAGCTGACAACATGACAGACGCGCTTCATCCCAGCTCTGGCGGCAGCATTGGAGGGTTCTAGGTCGTAAGAGAATGACATGTAAGATCTTAGATGGGCTCGCGCCTGCTCCTGGACGCGCTTGCAGATACGCACCGTCCAACTTTGGGAGGAAGGGGCATGCCAATGCTGAAGCCAAGAGCAGCAAAGGCATACACACATAAAACATACCGATACAGGTAATCAGGCTACCGGTGAAGCTACCTGCATAAAAACCAAAGCCCGAAGCTTCTAAGTAAAGGCTGAATTCCCGAAATGATGGAGGGACCCTTCAACTGCTTTGAAGTGTAGTGCTCAAGCAAGAAGCTGTGAGAGGCCTTGGGCTCTCCGAATATCTGAGCTGTCTGGCACCAGCGAATACTAAGCATATGTAGGAGAAGCGGAGGTGGACAGAGCAACAAAACTGCGAGGCAACACGCCTCCAGGCTCAGGGGACTTAGTAAGTGCGGGTTAAAAGTACCTCAGTTAGGCCCCGAAGTAGACAAAACTATAGAAATCCTTGAAAGAACCCTACTGTACTTGCTAAGTCCCCTGATACTCCAAGTAGGGGCCTCAAGGAGTTGGCTTCCGTCGGGAATTGTCAAGGGTTCTCGAGCTCGGACCACGAAAAGTCCACGCAATGCCGAAACCTCTCAGGCGATCTTGCACCCTTTGGAATCTTCCCAAGCGATAAGAGTGATTAGAGGGCTCCGGGTGTGAGACCCCTCAAGTCACGAGTTCCACAACCTGCGAAGAACATGTCAGAAAAAAGATGTCTAGCAACTCGGGCCAGGATTCCTTGTTTTGAGGCACATGCTGCTCCTCAGTCTTTCAGCAGTTCCTCCTAAATTCAGGACTTCACCGTGCTCTTGCCCATGTGTTGGTACCAAGGCCTGGCGAATGCGAGTCGGCAGAGAGGCAGCCGGAAGCCGATCCCAAAGATCCCCAAATCCGAAAGATGTCCCAGAAGAGCGAGGAGTGTGATTCACCGAACGTCGTTGGGTCTGATGGACTTGGGGTGTTTGGGTTCAGGCTCGAGCACAGGACAAGAGGCCCAGAATCCACATCGTTTTTTGTCGATGCCGGCGAAGGATCGTCCGACAAACTTCGCTCGCAAAGGAAACGTGCGCCAGCAGGATCCTCGGGCAACGACTCAGGGACGGGCAGCACAGCGATACTGGAAAAGTGGTTTGAAAACACCTCCGTCGTTGATTTCGAGCCAAACCGTTCTGGACTGCATCTTGCTGGCACAGTCGGACAGCAGAAGTCTCCGACACGGAAACTCGCGCGCCAAAGCCACGGCTGGAGTCGTAAGACTGTTAGCGTCCTTGCTCGCGAAGTTGCTAGTGACGATGGCTGCACCTAGCTCAAGACGGAAACTGCTCCGCAAAGCGAACATCCGTCAAGCTCATGGCGGTAGCCAGCCTTGACACAGCGTCGTGCTTCTGCAGCACGTGTAGGCGATGACGCAGCCGAGAGAAACCATAGCCCAGTAGCGCAGGGAGATACAGGATCATGTCTCGGACTTCGTCACGGGAGAAGTGCTCCAATAAGAAGCGATGCTTCGGAGAGAGATTGTTCTCGATGCTGAGGCTAAGCACCTGCGGGAAAGTTGCAATGACTCCGGCCACCTGCGACCGGTTCAGCCCGACCTGCTCCAGCCACGTTACCGTGGGCTTCAACTTGGCATCAATGCTGTATCCGAACACTTGAGGCAAGCGACCAGTGACCTTGGCCACCTCCTCCCGACTCAGCCCAACGTCCCCAAGCCAAGCCACTGTGGGTTTCAGCTTAGCTGCCATGCTCAAGCCGAGCACCCTTGGATAGGCAGCAATGACTTTGGCCAGTTGCGACCGGCTAAGCCCGAGATTCTCGAGCCAGCCCACTTTCGGCTTCAAGTTGCTCTCCATACTTAAGCCCAACAGACCAGGAAAAGCAGCAACGGCTTTGCACACTTGCTTCCTGCAGAGTCCGGCATCTTCAAGCCACTCCAGAGTGGGCTTCAGATTTCCCTCGATGCTGCAGCCCAAGATTGCAGGACAAACATAGATGGCTTTGGCAATCTGCTTTCGGGTGAGCCCAACATCCTCAAGCCAAGACACTGTCGGCTTCAGATTGCCGTCGATACTGAAGCCCAAAACTGAAGGAAAGGCGCCGAGGACTTGAGCCACGCGATTTCGGCTCATCCCAAGATCCTCGAGCCACGCCACAGTGGGCTTCAGATTAGCCTCGAGGCTGTAGCCGAACACGTAAGGAAAGCCGGCGACGACTTTGCCCACCTGCTGTCGGCTCAGCCCAACCTCCTCGAGCCAGGCTACAGTGGGCTTCAGCTTAGCCTCGACGCTGTACCTAGTTCATGGTTGGGATAGGATTAAAAATGTACATCTTTATTCCTTATTGGGGTTTAAGTACCCATAGAAATGTAAAACGTTCCCCAACTCTGACAAAGGTACCACAAAACTGCAGGATGCTCAGCTACGACTTTGAGCACTTGCTTTTGGCTCAGGCCGATGTCGTCAAGCCAAGTCAATGTGGACTTCAGATTGCTTTCGATGCCGCAGCCCAGCACTTGAGGGTGACCTGCAATGACTTTAGCCACCTGCTTGCGGCTCAGCCCAATGTCCTCGAGCCAGTCCACTGCAGGCTTGAGCTTGGCATGGAGGCTGTACCCGAGGATTGCAGGAAAGCCACAAACAACTTTCGCCGCTTGCTGTCGGCTCAGCCCAACATCCTCGAGCCAGGCCACTGTGGGCTTCAGATTGCCCTCAATGCTGCAGCCTAGCACCGGAGGAAATCCAGCAACGACTTTGGCCACCTGCTCTCGGCTTAGACCGAGTTCCCCAAACCACGCCACCGTCGGTTTCAACTTGCAGTTGACACTGATGCCCCAGATTGCTGGATACTTCCTGGTCAATGCTTCGATTTGGGTGCGGGAGAGATCCACATCTTCTTCCAAAAAAGCAAGCACGTTGGCCTTCTGCGCCTCGACGTCTGTGACGACTGCCTTGCTTGCAAACTCGCACGCCTTTTTGAATCTTGGTTTCGGCTCGGAGACCTCAAAGGCATCCAGACGCCGACGAACATCCTCTCGAAAAGCGATGCCGCAACTACTGAGCATGGCCCAGACGGTCTGGCTCACAGCTTTTGTCAGCGACGGCTCATGCCCTTCACGCCAAGCATTCACGATGGCATCCACCCACTTCCTTCCAGGGTCCCCTCGCGCCGCATGGGCTATTCGCACCACGTGCGAGCCCTTGGGCGCGTATTGGAGCAGAGCGTTCGTCTTGAGCTCGGCCTCCTTGCCATCCTCGGCATCCGTGTGCCCATGGCTTCCATCGTACTCGACGAAGAGAGCTGCGCCCTCATCCTCCAGCACGCCAAACGCGGCTATGCCCGGGCTGAGCCAGCGTGGCTCTTGCGAGGGCCTTGCCGGGAAGTCCCGAAAAAGCTTGCCGATTGGCTGCTGCGGCATCAGCAGCTCCGCCAGCCTGGACAGCAGCTCCACCTCCGCATAGCTGCGGTGCATTCTCCTCTGACGGCCCCTCCTCCACCACGGCGGCCCGCAAGCCGAGAGGCCAAGCGTAAGAGATCCCAAGATGCAGTAGATGGCTCCTAGCCGCCACCATGAACTCCTACACCTTCCCTTCGGACAGGTCCTCTCCACCCGTTCCATCCTAGGCCCTGCAGAGCTGCGAAGCCAAGAAGCGGCGGGAGAAGCTTGACATGGATGGTTCCTGTATAGGCGAAGCACATTGCAGTATATGAAACTGACTGCCCTACCTTGAACTTAAACTGCCAATTCCCCAACGCGCCAAACTGACAACATCTCCCAACACTTGCAGCTACGGGGCGCACGGTCCCTATGCATTGATCCGAGGTGAACGGAAGGCAAGTGGGACTTACGGTTTGGGACCCCAAACCCTCAGGCCGGATGAGACCCGTGCCATGGATTAGCAATCGCTTGGGTCGCACATTTGCGGGCAGAACTTGCGACGTACAAGTAGAGGTTTGGTGTTACGCCTGGAATCATCCACCACTGGCGATGTGCTGAACAACAGAAGTAAGACCAAGCTCGCATGGAAGAAGCCTTCCCCACAAGGAGCCGACGAACCCAGGCCAGGTAAAACTCCCAGATGCAGGCCAATCCGACGTCCACGCTTCCCTGCTTGAGGGCTCGGCTACGCGTCGCTTCTCCCAAAACCCCAAACCTCCATCCCCAAACCCTAGTCCCTAAACCCCAGGCCCTAATCCCCAAACATCAACCCCTAAGATACAAAAAACGAGCAGCCAGAGTCTTTAAAAGAAGGGCAGCCTCAGGGCTTTCCCGCCGCGGAGGGCGCCGGAGCCTGGCGAGCAGAGGAAGTCAGCAGCGCCCATAGAAGGATCTGAAAAACGAGATTCCCTAATTTGGGTAGTTCTCTGAATTAGGGTCCTGTTCTAGGTCCCCCAAATGGTGTGGCACCCTCTTAGGGTCCTTCTTACACGGGACCCTACGAAATAATTTCAGGAACTACCTATTTGGGATCCTGTGCTCCCTAAGGGTACTTTATAGGAACCGCCTTAAGGGATCCACGTCTTGGATCCTTCCAGGGGATTGGGCAAAATGTTCAAGATGCTGCTCTTCAAAAAGCCTACAAAAGGGCTAGAACTGGGTTGTAGTTTTGGGGCTCTAAAAAGTATTTATGAATAGGCTAGGTACCTCTATAGGAACCATAAAGGAAATTAAAAAGTTTCCCAAATTGCCACCTAGAGAATGACCACAAGTCCCAGACGAGAGATGGCTCAGCAACTGGAGTTCGGTTCTACAACGCGGGGCGGCGAGACCTTCTCATTCTGGTGGAGCGTTGAGACTTACAGTTTCAGGT
The DNA here is from genome assembly GCA_003297005.1 of Symbiodinium sp. clade A Y106. NCBI lineage: Eukaryota > Dinophyceae > Suessiales > Symbiodiniaceae > Symbiodinium > Symbiodinium sp. clade A. The sequence continues at coordinate 15,633 of BGNK01003196.1, read as the reverse complement.
TCGATATGTCTGAATTGTGATGAGGCATGTGAGGGCAAAGGGAGCGCACATGACTGTCTGACCCAGTGCAACGCCGGTGACCCGCCCATGTGTTTTCGATGGCGGAAACCGCTGGTCAAACTTCGCATCAGTCAAGGATATGACACTGGCAAGCTTGGCTAAGCAGTCGTGCTCCTGTAGGACCTTCAGACGATGAGACAGGCGAGCGTAGCTGTAGCCAAGAATTTGCGGCTGGCGCTCAATTATGGATGCGACGTCTCTTCGGGAAAAAAGCTTTCGCAGGAGACTGCATTTCGGTGACAGATTGCTCTCGATGCTGTAGCCAAAAAATGCTGGAAAGCCTGCAACCACTTTGGCCACCTGCCTGCCGTTCAGCCCAGTGGCCTTAAGCCAGGCCACTTTGCCTTTCAGATTGCCATCGATGCTGTAGCCCAATGTATGAGGTTTCGTAGCAAGTACTTTGCCTATCTGCTCTCGGCTAAGCCCGATGTCTTCAAGCCAATCTGTGGTGGGCTCCAGCTTGCCCTCGATGCTGCAGCCAAGGATTGATGGAGAGACAGAAATGGCTTTGGCCACCTGCTTTCGGCTAAGCTCAATGTCCTCAAGCCAGGCCACGGTGGGTTTCAGATTGCGCTCGATGCTTAAGCCCAGGACCTGTGGAAACTGAGCCACGACTCTGGTCACCTGCTGCCGGCTCAGACCAACTTCCTCGAGCCAACCCACTGTGGCCTTCAGATTAGCCTCGACACTGTATCCCAAGACCATAGGAAAACCTCCGACGACTTTGGCCACCTGCGCTCGGCTCAGCCCAACATCCTCAAGCCAGGCCACGGTGGGTTTCAGATTGCACTCGATGCTTAAGCCCAAGACTGCAGGAAAGCCAGCAACGACTTTGGCCACCAGCTTGCGGCTCAGCCCAAGGTCCTCGAGCCAGGCAACAGTGGGCCTCAGATTCGCTTCGAGACTGTAGCTGAATACAGAGGGAAAGCCAGTGACGACTTTGACCAATTGCTGCCGATTCAGCCCAACACCTTCGAGCCATGCCACTCTAGGCTTCAGATTGGCGTCGATGCTGTAGCCCAGCACGGGAGGGTGTCCAGACACTACTTTGGCCACCTGGTTTCCACTCAGCCCAACATCTTCAAGCCAGGCCACCGTGGGTTTCAGCTTGGCCTCGATGCTGTAGCCCAATGCTGAAGGGAAGGTAACGACCACGTTGGTTACTTGCCGCCGGCTAAGTCCAAGATGTTCAAGCCAAGCCACGGTGGGCTTCATGTTGGCTTCAATGCTGTAGCCCAAAGTTGTGGGAGCAGCAAAGATGGCCTTCGCCACCTGCTTTCGGCTAAGGCCGAAATCCCCGAGCCATGAAACCGTCGGCTTGAGATTGCCCTCAATGCTGTAGCTCAAGACTTGCGGATAAACTGCAACGACTTTGGCAACTTGCTGTCGGCTCAGCCCAACGTCCTCAAGCCAGGCCAGGGTGCGTTTCAGATTGGCCCCGATGTTTAGGGCCAACACTTGAGGAAAGCCAGCAACAACTTTGGCCACTTGTTGTCGGCACAGTCCAAAATCTTTAAGCCAGGCCACAATTGGGCTCAGATGGCCGTCGATGCTTAGGCCCAAGACTGAAGGGCACCCAACAACAACCTTTGACACCTGCTTTCTACATAGCCCAACCTCTTCAAGCCAGGCCACTGTGAGTTTTAGTTTTGACTCTATGCTGCTGGCCAAGATTGAAGGTGACAGACAGATGACGTTGGCCACCTGCTTTCGGGTCAGCCCGAGTTCCCCAAGCCACGCCAGCATCGGCTTCAACTTACCCTCGACGCTGATGCCCCAGATGCGTGGAAACTTGCTCGCCAAAGCCTTCAGTCGGGACTTTGAGATGCCCAGATCCCCTTCCAAAAAGCCAAGCACATCGGCATTCTTTGTCTCGACGTCGCTGATAAGCACTGCCTTGCTGGCAAACTTGAGTGCTTTGTTGAATCTTGGTTTCGGCTCGGTGGCTTGGAAGCTATGGAGACGCTGACAGACGTCCTCTCGAAGCGCGATGTTGCGACTACAAAGAAGGGCCCATACGGTTTGACTCACAGCTTTCATTAGCGACGGCTCATGCCCTTCGAGCCACACATTCACAATCGCATCCGCCGAATTTTCGGCCCTTGTTGGCAAGTCACGCTCTTTGTGGCCTATTCGCAGCAGGCATGAGCCCTCGGGTGCGTATTGAAGCAAAGCTTCCGTCTTGAGCTCGTTCCCAGCACCAGGCTGCACATCCTGGTGCCTGTCGATTCCATCGTACTCGACGAACAGAGCCGCGCCCTCCTCCTGCAGCACTCCAAACGCGGCTATGCCCGGGCTGAGCCAGCGTGGCTCTTGCGAGGGCCCCACGGGGAAGTCCCGAAACAGTTCCCTGATGGGCATCTGCGGCATCAGCAGCTCCGCCAGCCGGGACAACAGCTCGACGTCGGGATAGCTGCGGTGCAGCTTCCGCGGCCGGCCCCTCCTCCACCAGGGCGGCCCACAAGCCGCCAAGCCCAGCACGAAACAGATAAGGAGCCAGCAAGCACCCAGGCGCACTGCCTTCGACCGGCCCTTTCTCCACTGTGGCCCGCAAGCCGCCAGCGCAAGAAGCCCAGGAGCGAGGGGGTGGCGCCCAAACACCTCCATGCCCTCCATCGCACATCATCCCCAGAGAGGAAGAGTTGTAGCTTGAGGTGGGTAGGCTATGTCGGGAAGCACCACGCCCCCTCTTAACCAGATATATAAGATGCCACAAGGAAAAGTGGATGAATGTCTTGAGCTTGAACCATCCGTCTGAACAACATGCGATCATGATGCAAAGCCGGCACAGCCTTTGCGGCTGTGAGCATCCGAGCTTGCAGATGCAGTTCAGCTTCTTGGGCGGTTCCACACTCCCTGAGGTACTGCCTGATCTGACAATCCCGCGCCTGTCCTACGATTTCCCCGAAACCCCCACTCGACGTCACCTGTGGAAAGCCCTCTCTCCTCCCAAGTTTAGTCTTCTCGATCTTGCAGGGCCCACATTCTTAAGACTCTTAGTGGGCGAGAGGTGATGGTCTCGAATACTCCTACTCTCAGCAGGGACTGCGGGAATTATTTCCATGAGGTTAAAGGAACATCTAAAGTAAACACTGCCCGAATTCCAGTATCACGACGAATCGGCAGTCAACCGCTGGAGAGATTGAGAGGTGAGCCGCTGGGGTACCTAGGCTGATGAACGGCTGAATTGCAGCTCTAGACCATGACTATCACAAATAAAGGCAGGGACGAAAACCTCCAATTCTCCACGATTCTCCACGTGCCACCGCCCGAAGCCTAGCCCCGCAGCCGATGGAAAGCCCCAGACATCTTTCGAGCAGAATCTTCATGAGGCTTCAAAAGAATCTCCGTGGCGGCCCTGTTTGTGATGTTCCGAAGAATTCCAAGCAGTCCCGAATGCTCGCTGTAGCGGACTCTGGAGGCTTTGATGTCCTTCCCACAAGCTCTCACTCAACATCAACCTGATAAACTCCTCCACCTTCCCACCGACCTCTAGAAACCGGTCTTCCTTCCTCAAGGGCTGTGTTTTTCAACTCGAAGGCCCCTGTGGTATTGTGGTATCCTCCTTGGCCTGACTCTGAGTACCTCCGCCCTTGAACACAGCCGGTCCCCACGATTAGAATCCGAAACATTCTGTTCCTTCTGTTCAATCCATTCGACTGCAAGTACACTCACATTCAACCCACGCGGGTAGCTCCGCCGCGCAAGAAGCCCCTGCCCTCCCCGGGATCACCGCAAACCTGAACCCAAACCCTGGTACCGGAAAACACTTGGCCCCGCATACTCCATGACCCGCGGACCTTCACAAGATCCCGAAGCCCGGGAAACCCTAAACCCTAAACCGGTAAACTCGGACCTTCACAACATCCCGAAGCCCGGAAACTCGTAGCCGACATGAGCAGAGGACCCTGCCCGGCCTCAAGACCATGTCGGCAGGAAGGGCGGCTCGCAACGCTGGGCATCGCTTTGGGGAAGGCTTTGGAGCTCTACTTGAGGCCGCTGTGGCTTTTGTAACGTGTGCCCTGGTACTAAGCTTGAGGTATCGGACTTTCAGATGCATGATGCACCGCGAACACGTGCAGCCTAGAAGCAGCAGAGCCAGTGAATCTGCAACGACGAGACATCTGGCACAGCTTATATAAAATATGAGAAGTTGCGGGGACCAAGGTGAATTTGGTGGGGGATCGGGAAGTCTCTAGAATGCTGAGTTTCATGACCTTGGCCTACCAGTAACATGCATAGCATCTCAACTTCTGGCGATGTGCTGCGCCGGAGATCCAAGGCAGGTAATCAACCTGAGCACCAGGGCTACCTTGGTACTGCAAACGGTTCCACGGGAAGCCACTAGTACGGTTGATGATATAAATCCTGCGCTACCCATAGTAAGGAATATTCCATAATTCCCCTAGTCTAGGGTCATTAAGGCAATGCAGGATATATATCATCCACCGTAGCACATTCCACCAACTCAGGTCCTCAAAAACCCTTCAACCGAAGTCAGAGCTCCAGATTCGACGTTGGGGTAGTTCTCCAAACTAGGGTCCCTCGTCTAATCCCAAAAATAATACACGGCACCCTCATAAGAGGATCCGGAAACGGACCCTCATTTATTATGAAAGCACCCCGCTCAGTCTTGTTTTCAATCGAATGCAGCATGCCGCGGCCACTGCCCTCTGTCTGTTCAGGACTGCGTGTGCCACTTGCGCAGGTCGCCACCTCTGCCTTTCGGAGTGCAAGGGCGCTGGTTCGTGTCTACTTGGAGGATCATGGCACTTAGTACGTCGGGTCATTACGTGAGTACCTTAATTAGGGTTGTAAGGTATAAGTAGAGATAACTGACATAACTTTTGCTACAGTCGCCTTACTTCTGACCCTACTTGCTGAATCCCGTGATCCTTAAGCCAGTGTTCAGGCTTTAACGTTTGGGGGAAGGAAGTGGACCTCCAAGAGATGCCCGCGACCCCGGGAACTCGCCAAGACAGCAGGAGCCTCTCACGCTTGTTCTTACTTAGAGGATCATGGGACTTAGTAAGTAGGGTTATAAGTACCTTAACTAAGGTTATCAGTAGAGAGAAATGTATAGCTACCTACTAAGTCCCCTAATCCTCCAAGTAGAGAATCCAAGGCAAGTCTTTCGTCCGACACTTTCAAGCCAGGCCACTGTGGGCTTTGGATTGCCTTCGATGCTCAGACCGAAAATCGACAAGCAACGACTTTGGCCAGGGGCTGCCTGCTACCCATCATCCTCAAGCCGTGTCACAGTGGGCTTCACTTCGGCCTGCGCTGGAAGCCAAACCCCGTCTGGCTCCGGCCAACATGTTCAAGCCGCGCGACTGCGGGTTGCAACTCAGAAGCTTGTTTGTCAGAGTTCACAGCAAATAGCAGTCGAGAACTGGAGATCTCTTCCAAAAGAAAGCATGTCGGCTTCGTTGGTCTCCAAGTTGTGGGGATGCCTCCACGCATATTTGGCGAAGACCGGGCTTTGCTTCGATGATCCCGGCATCCGCCAACAACCTTTCCAAGCATGCTCGGCAGCTCCGTGTTGCTGAACCCAGGCATTTGAGATCTCTCGACCTGGTTGAAGGAGGCGTTGTATGATCTTCTCAACAACGCACATGGGACACCTGGTTTAACACGTGAACTGCTGGGCAAAGTCAGCATCCGTCAATGTCATCGCGGGAGGCAGCCTTGCCAGAGCGTTGTGCTTCTGCAGCACATGTAGGCGATGACGCAGCCGAGAGAAACTGAAGCCCAGCAGCGCAGGGAGACGCACGATCATTTCTCGGACTTCTTCACCCGAGAGGTGCTCCAGCAAGAAAAGGTGCTTCGGAGACAGATTCTTCTCGATGCTGAGACTGAGCACTTGCGGAAAGGCTGCAATGACTCCTGCCACCTGGAGCTGTGTCAATCCGACCTCCCCTAGCCACGCCACTTTGAGCTTCAATTTGGCATCAACGCTGTACCCAAACATTTGAGGCAAGCGAGCGACAACCTTTGAAACCTGCGGCCGACTCAGCCCAATGTCATGAAGCCAGGCCACTTTGGGTTTCAGATTGGCCGTGATACTAAGTCCCAGTATGCGAGGACAACCAGCAACCACTTTGGCCACCTGCTGTCGGTTCAGCCCAATGTCTTCAAGCCAAGCCGCTGTGGGCTTCAAATTTGCTCCGATGCTGTAGCCTAAGATGGCAGGGAAGCCGGCAATGACTTTAGCCACCTGTCCCCGGCTCAGCCCAACCTCGTGGAGCCAGGCCACCGTTGGCTGCAGATTGCCCTTGACACTGCAGCCCAAGATGGACGAAGAGCCAGCAACGACCTTGGCCACCTGCTTTGGGCTCAGCCCAAGATCCTGGAGCCAGGCCACTTTGGGCTTCAAGTTGTTTTCGAGGCTGCACCCAAGCACTTGAGGCTTAGCTGAAATGACTTTGGCAACCTGTTGGCGTGTTAGCCCCAAACCTTCAAGCCAGACCACTGCGGGCTTCAGATTGGTATCGATTCGACAGCCTAACAAGTGAGGATGATTAGCAACGACTTTGGCCACCTGCTGTCGACTCAGCCCGACGTCGTCAAGCCATGCCACAACAGGCTTCAACCTGTCGTCGACACTAATGTGCCATATTCTCGGAAACCTCCGCGCCAATGCTTTGACCTGGGTGCTGGAGAAAGCCAGATCTCCTTCCAAAAAAGCCAGCACCTGGGACGTCTTCGATCGGATGTCCTCAATCAGCACAGCCTTTCTCGTAAATGCGCAGGCCTTCTGAAACCTGGGTTTCGGTTCGTTGACTACGAAGGCTTCGAGATGACGCCGAATATCCTCTCGAAGCGTAATAATTGCGCTACTCAACAGGACCCACACAGTTTGGCTCACAGCTTTCATCAGGGATGGCTCATGCCCCTCGCGCCACACATTCACGATCGCTTCCACCGAATTCTCCTGCTCTCTCGAGTCTCTTGCTTTGTGGCCTATTCTCAGCACGCGCGAGCCCACGGGTGCAAATTGGAGCAGAGCCTTCGTCTTGAGCTCGTCCTCGTTGAGAGCTTGTTCAGCGGAGTTCCTGTCTGTCCCGTCGTACTCGACGAACAAAGCCGCACGCTCGTCCTCCAGCACGCCAAATGCAGCAATGCCTGGGCTCAGCCAGCGCGGCTCTCGCGACGGCCCCACAGGGAACTCCCGAAACACCTCTTTGATGGACGTCTGCGGCATCAGCAGCTCAGCCAGATGGGACAACAGCTCGATTTCGGGATAGCTGCGGTGTGTTCTCCTCGGACGGCCCCTCCTCCACCAGGGCGGGCCGCAAGCCGCCAAGCCGAGCAGGAAACAGCTCAGAAGCCAGCCGGAACCCCTCGGGCGCCTCCATGAGACCTCACAGTATCTCATCCTCTTCACGCACGTCATCTCTACTCTTTCTCTTCGGGATGCGCAAACGACGAGAGGAGCGCTTCAGCTTGACATGGAGAGGCGTTCTGCTTCAAAGCGAAATACAAGGCCTTCAAACTCAACCGCCTATCTTTCTGACACACATTACCACCAAAGTAGCCAGGCCCTCAACCGGCAACAGCAGCAGTCTTGGTAGGAAGGGCGGCTCTAGGATGGGGGAAGAAGCCCAGACAACCCAAGGTTACAACGTGTATCAGGCTGGGCTTGACATCGCTTCTTCTGGTCTCGAGAGGACTGGATGATAAGTCTGGCTCATGACGGACTTTGTGTGTGATCACTTCGAAGCAAAGCCTCTGTGTTGGCACTTCGGGTTGTGTGCACTAAAGTAGCAATTGAATTCCTATGTTGCCCTAATGTGGTGCCTCATCGCCTCGTCTCGTACCTTTTCCGGCAGCTGTGGAACTCGTCGGGTCAGTCAACACTGCATCTGCGGCAAGCATCCATGGACAATGGCGTCTCTGCAAGCTACCAAAGCAGAGTGCGTGGACGATGCTCGATCATTACGATCTCTCCACATAAAATATTTCTCTGCAAAACATGCGACTCACGGGTTGGTTGCTTTTTATGTTTTAAGGAAACCAGCAACGACTTCGGTCACCTGTCTCCTGCTGCTGTTAAACCTCAAGGCAGGACAGTGGCAGCTTCAGTGTCTCTTCCATTTGGCAGTCCATGAACAGCGACGAATGTGGCGGTGGCGGTTGAAGGCTGCTGAACCCTTTCCCACATGTAACATCTTGGCCCTCTCGGGCTGGAAGTTGCTCTGAGGATGGCTTCCTTTGCGAGCTTCAGCACCTCGAGAGGAACTCTCTGACTGGCTTTGCTTCTTTCCAAGCACGCCTCCGCAGCCCGGCACATCTTGTGCTGCCATGTCTTTTGCGGCAGAGCGATGGGTTGCATGATCATCCTGACACCGCTCCAAAAGAGCGTCCCGCCTCAAACTGCACTTGCGAGGTTGCCTAGCTCAAGACGGATACTTCTTGGAAAAGCCGGCATCCGTCAATGTAATGGCGGGAGGCAGCTTCGACACGGCATCGTGCTTCTGCAGCACATGTAGGCGATGACGCAGCCGAGAGAAACTGAAGCCCAGCAGCGCAGGGAGACGCACGATCATTTCTCGGACTTCTTCACCAGAGAGGTGCTCCAGCAAGAAAAGGTGCTTCGGAGACAGATTCTTCTCGATGCTGAGACTGAGCACTTGCGGGAAGGCTGCAATGACTCCTACCACCTCAAGCTGTGTCAATCCGAGCTCCTCCAGCCACATCACTGCCGGCTTCAGCTTGGCATCAATGCTGTAACTGAACAGATTAGGCAAACGAACAATGACCTTGGCCACCTGCTGCCCACTCAGCCCAATGTCGCGAAGCCAGGCCACTGTAGGCTTCAGTTTGGCCTCGATGCTGCAAGCCAGCACCGGTGGAAGGCCGGCAACGACTTTGACCACTTGCTCCCGGTTCAGCCCAACCTCCTCCAGCCACGCCACTTTGGGCTCCAAATTGGCTTCAATACTCAGCCCCAAAAGCGCAGGACTCCCAGCAACGACTTTGGCCACCTGCTGTCGGCTCAGTCCAAGAGCCTCGAGCCAGGCCACCGTGGGCTGCAGGTTGCCCTGGACGCTGCAGCCCAGGATCCCAGGAGAGACCGAGATGACTTTGGCCACCTGCTTGGTGGTCAGCCCCAGATCCTGAAGCCATGCCACTGTCGGCTTCAGTTTGGTCTTGAGGCTGAATCCAAGGGTTTGAGGCTTCAGAGATATAACTTTGGCCACCTGTCTTGGGCTCAGCCCCAATCCTTCAAGCCAGACCGCCGTTGGCTTCAGTTTGCTCTCGACGCTGCAGCACAAGACTGAAGAGGCGACGGCGAGGACTTTGGCTACCTGGAGCTGGCTAAGACCAAGATCCTGGAGCCAGGCCACTGTAGGTTTCAGTTTGGCTTCGAGGCTGTGTCCAAAAATTTGTGGATGGAGAGAAATAACTCTGGCGACTTGCGTCCGGCTCAGCCCAACCTCTGTAAGCCAGGCCACTGTTGGCTTCAAGTTGGCCTCGAGGCTGTAGCCCAGAACCTGAGGAAACGCTGCAACAACTTTGGCCACCTGCTGGTGGGTGAGTCCAACGTCCTGAAGCCATTTCACAGTCGGCTTCAAGCTGCCTTCCACACTTCGCAAGAGTCTTGGAAACTTCCTCACCAAAGTCTGGCCTTGGCTTTTTGAGAAGCCGAGATCCTTTTCCAGAAAAGCCATCACGTTGGCCGTCTTCGTTTCGACCTCGCTGTTATGCAACGCTTCCCTTGCAAATGCGCAGGCCTTGTGGAATCCTGNGGCCGTCTTCGTTTCGACCTCGCTGTTATGCAACGCTTCCCTTGCAAATGCGCAGGCCTTGTGGAATCCTGGTTTGGGATCTGTGACTGCGAATCGGTGGAGACGCTGGTGAACATCCTCTCGAAGCACAATGTCACAGCTACTCAACAGGACCCACACAGTTTGACTCACGGCTTTCATCAGGGATGGCTCATGCCCTTCACGCCACACATTCACGATCGCTTCCACCGAATTCTCGTGCTCTTTCGGGTCTTGTGCTTTGTGGCCTGTTCTCAGCACGCGCGAGCCCACGGGTGCGAATTGGAGCAGAGCCTTCGTCTTGAGCTCGTCCTCGTTGAGATCTTGTTCAGCGGAGTTCCTGTCTGTCCCGTCGTACTCGACGAACAAAGCCGCACGCTCGTCCTCCAGCACGCCAAATGCAGCAATGCCTGGGCTCAACCAGCGCGGCTCTCGCGACGGCCCTACCGGGAACTCCCGAAACACCTCTTTGATGGGCGTCTGCGGCATCAGCAGCTCAGCCAGATGGGACAACAGCTCCACCTCTGCGCCAATGCGCGGCACTGTCCGAGGTCGGCCCTTCCTCCACCAGGGCGGGCCGCAAGCCGCCAAGCCGAGCACGAAACAGCTCAGAAGCCAGCCGGAACCCCTCAGGCGCCTCATGAGATATCACAATGTCTCGCTCGCTTCCTTCGCGACATCTCTGCCCTTGGTCTCCGGCTGCCATGGCCGAGAGAGGAACGACCATAGCTAGACATGCAGAGGCCCTGTCTGTGGTTTAAGCACCACCTCACTCCTAACAGTATGGCGATACATGTGAAACGCCTTGGAACGAAGCTTTGCTGTCTTGTCTACGAAGCATCACTAGCGAAGCCCTCAACCTTGAAGTGCAGCTCAAGGACATCGGAAAACCCAGAAAATTGAAAGCTGTCAGGCCGGCCTTAGACAAGTTGCTGAAGTGCATGCCTCGTTTGCAGCTCATGCCATGTGTATATGTTGTTTTTTCCCTGTCGCTTATAAGCCCAAACTATGCCTTGAGCATGTTTAACTCAAGTATGTACAGCTTCACAACTAGGTGCCAAGCCCTAGCAAGTAACACAGACTTGTCTTGTCTTGTTTTGTCTTGTTCGCTTGCGTGTAAAAAACTCCGCGCTTAGTTGAGTCCTTGCGATGGCTGATTTCAGAGGGGAAGTCATGAATCCACTTCTGTCTTCTATGCCTGCTGGGGCTCAACCTCAGCANCTTGTTCGCTTGCGTGTAAAAAACTCCGCGCTTAGTTGAGTCCTTGCGATGGCTGATTTCAGAGGGGAAGTCATGAATCCACTTCTGTCTTCTATGCCTGCTGGGGCTCAACCTCAGCAGGTTATGAGCCCAACGCTTGGGCAGGGCTATGGCACTCCGACGCAGCAGTCATCCCCACCTCCCGGGAGGGATGGTTTGCAACAGGTACCAGGTTTAACGCCAACACCTGCACAAGGCCAGTCAGGTGGAATGGGCGTTGAACCCAACATGGCTACGGGAGGGGCTCTGGGAGGCATAGACCAGCACGAGCCATCCGGAGGTTCAGGGGGAATGCCACCAGTGTCGACCACCATCATGGGTGGTGATGTCGCACATCATGTTGTGCAGATGCCTGGTGTTTCATCGGGCGAGAGCCCAGATCTACAGACCAGTACTGGCGTGCTAGGAACTGTGAGTGGTGACGCATTGTCAGGGGGAGTAGTTGCTGGGGACTCTCAGGTTGAAGGGTTTGTTACCCCACGATCGCAGCAGGGATTGCCAACCATAGCTGANCTCTCAGGTTGAAGGGTTTGTTACCCCACGATCGCAGCAGGGATTGCCAACCATAGCTGAGGTGGTTGAGGGCTTTCCTAGTGCAGGGCTCCAACTTATGACGCGAGTTGGGGAATTTTCCGTGTAGCGCGCACTGAGGTGATGCAGGTCCCTGCAGTAGCGCAAGGCACACACGCCACACCACCACGAACAATCACATTACAATCACGTGATAGTCCCAGCGGTGCTCGAAGGCAATTGGCTTTGGGAGAAGGGAGTTTGGGTTCGCAGAGTAGCTCTTGGGAGCGCATGGTACACCCACTTCCTTTGCACCGTCTCCTGGAAGGGATGGCTCTTTGTTGAGCGCAGACATGTTGTAGCGCATGCATGCTTTAGAACAGAGGGCACCCTTACTTTACGGTAGCCTGCCCGAAAGGCCCCCATCGAGAACAGACTCATCGTCCTTGCCCCAAGAAGCGATTCAAGCTGAGGTTGCAAGGCAGTTGGTGGGTTTTGATCAACGGGCGCAGGCTCAGGACCTAGAAATACAGAGGATGCGGCGGCAACTGGAGGAAGCAGCCCAAAGGGAACAAGCTCTCAGGGAACAGGTAAGGAGAGAAGTGGCGGGGACCAGTAGTGCCCCAATGGCTCCAACGACACCCCCTGCTGATGTTCCCAGGCCACCCTTCAGGATGCACAGGTGCACACTCCGATCGCGCATCAGGTCCATGATGCCGCAGCCCAGGCGGTTGAGGCTTTGAGAGCGCCCGCCCAAACAGCAGCAGCAGCAACTTCAGGGTTATGGTCTAANGATGCACAGGTGCACACTCCGATCGCGCATCAGGTCCATGATGCCGCAGCCCAGGCGGTTGAGGCTTTGAGAGCGCCCGCCCAAACAGCAGCAGCAGCAACTTCAGGGTTATGGTCTAATTTTTGGTCGGGGTTGCAAGGTTACCTAGCAATGCAACGCCACCCGGAAGGGTTGGGCAGCCTAGCAGCTCAACAGCTGGTGCGCAAGGGGATTCCACCTCTTCTGGCCCAAACCCCCAGTTTCGAGCCGAAATTACGGGTTTGGGCGAGATCAGGGCTTCGGGTTCTGGTTTCCAGTCAGCTGCGGCCGCCAGTGCCCCAATCCCACATGCAGCAGCTGCTCAGGCCAGCACTGCTCCAGTAGCAGCCAGTGAGTCGCCGGGGGGAACCCAAGGCCCTCCCACATGGGGTAATGCAGTGCTAGATGCCGTATTGTTGGGAGTACAGCAGCTGCAAACTTTGCAAGCGCAACAGCTCACCAGTACTAAGAAGGTGGATGCACCTGAGACGGTCAAAACTGGGATTATTGCCTTTCCCAAACTAGCCCCACCAGATCCAGCCGGNCTGCAAACTTTGCAAGCGCAACAGCTCACCAGTACTAAGAAGGTGGATGCACCTGAGACGGTCAAAACTGGGATTATTGCCTTTCCCAAACTAGCCCCACCAGATCCAGCCGGAGGTTCTTTGGAATTCCAGGATTGGATGCAGCTCCTTGCGGGCTTGATGAGTGACTTTTCGGATTCCTCTCAAGTTTGGTGGTCAGGGGTAGTCCAGGTAAGCAAGGATGCGTATGATAAGTGGGTCGTCGCGTCTCCCATTGAACGCTTAACGNCAGGTAAGCAAGGATGCGTATGATAAGTGGGTCGTCGCGTCTCCCATTGAACGCTTAACGGTTGAGCCTGATGAGAGGTCCGAGCTTACCGAGGGCAAATGGGGGAGGGTGAATGCCCGCGCATGCGCGATGCTATTGGATGCCCTGGACCCCACGGTAAAATCCGACATCATAGCACGTAAGGCGAATCAGGCTGCATCACAAATCCTGTTTAGGCTGTACACGACCTACCAGCCCGGNCCTAGTGTTGAGCAACTTGCAAAATCCCCATGTGGTGCAGGATGCAGTTTCAGGTGTGTCAGCATTGAGGGCGTGGGGACGGTGGTATCAAAGGTGCATAGACTTTGGTATGAGTTTGCTGGACCCAGTGGTGTTGGTGGGAGGCCTAACCTCGATGACAAAGCCCGTCATCTCTAAGGAACCGGAGGTTTCATGGAGAACCGAGATGGTGAAAAGTGCACTGCAATTGCACGGTCGACCCTCGGAANCCTCGATGACAAAGCCCGTCATCTCTAAGGAACCGGAGGTTTCATGGAGAACCGAGATGGTGAAAAGTGCACTGCAATTGCACGGTCGACCCTCGGAAGAGGCGGTCAAATCCTACCACCATTTGTTGGCTGAGTTTGAGACTTTGGCTGGAGCACAGGTTGCCAAAAAGGGTGGATCAAGCAATCTTGCATTGTTCCGGCGGCTACGAAGGCCCCTATTTCGCCCTTTCCCTTCACCAGCCAAAGGTGGAGGCAAAGGTGGAGGGAATGGCAGCACATGCAAGTATTTCCTTTCGCCCAAGGGGTGTAGGTTGGGTCCAAGTGCAAAAGCCAACACTCCATGAATGAGTTGTCTAGGGCGGAACGGTTTAAGAAGTGCTTGAACTGTGGTGCCGAGGAGCATCGCGCTAAGGATTGCAAGGCTGGTAAGGCGGAACCCAAAGCCCCAGATCACAAACCCTCCGCGCAGGCAGCTACCACATCCTCAAGCCAACCCGTGGTCCAAGCCACCCCGGTGCTCAACATGGAAACATTCATGCAACAGGCAGTCCAGGCTTTGAGGCAGTTGGAGGCCCATCCACCGCGCAGCGACGCCGCGCCCCATGCACAGCCGCCTCAACCTCAGCCGGAAGGCTTGAGTACTGCATCGCAGCAGCCCCCNGGCCCATCCACCGCGCAGCGACGCCGCGCCCCATGCACAGCCGCCTCAACCTCAGCCGGAAGGCTTGAGTACTGCATCGCAGCAGCCCCCAGTGCCACATGCATCGGCTGCGCCCGCATAGTTTGCACCCAATTGCGGTTAAGAGGCTCGTTATTCGCTCAGTCGTGCCCGCGAGCTGTTTCCCGGTTTCGGGTCCCCCAAACCCGAATTCCCAACCCCCTCATCGGGAAGCCCCAACTCAGGGGTTGGGAAATGCCAAAAATCAGGGTTTGGCAAACCCCCATTCTCGGCCCGAAAATGGGAGGATCGCGTACGCGCTTTTGGACTCTGGGGCCACCCATGCCATGAAGCAGGCTCTGGATGAGGAGGAGTGGGAGGCCGCAGCGGAAGTACAGGTGAGCCGGCTAGATACCACCACAACAATGCGGCTCACATCCTCAGGCACTTTGCTCCTGCCTCCCGGGAGGGATGGCCTAGTGCAGCCTATAGTCCCAATGGGCGCGATCATTGAGCAACTTGGGTACAAACTGGTTTGGTCAGCCGGTAGCTGCAAGCTGTATCCTCCCGATGGTAAGTCGCTGAGGCTTAAGGTTAAGAATGGTTGCCCGGAACTGGTCGAAAGCCAGGCCCTCACTTTGACTTCACGGTTGGAAGAGCACAAAATGCAACAGGTTGAGGAGCTCAGGCGAAGGACCGAGGAGGGGAAGGATCGCATCAGACAGGCGAAAATCGCAATGGAGCGCACGTGGTGGGATCATTNTCGTCAACGCCAGCAGCGGGCCACATGGCAGTATCAACGGCTCCGTTCTTTCAGGATGCGCCCGACCGCGCATTGTCAGGCATACTCCCATCGGAAGATGTGGACTCCAAGACTTTGTGAAAAGCCCTTGAAGCAGGCATGCCAAACCTCAACCGGCGAAGGAGGAAGGCGCTGCGTCGAGCATCCAATTGGGTTGTTCACTTGTTTGCGGGCCCTGGCACACACAAGGCTTTCAAGCCATTGGAGTCTCAGGATACGGTTGTTGTTGAGCTTGACATTTGCCGCTCTAGGAGCCAAGATCTCTACCATGATCCTCTTTGGACGCTTCTTGTTAAGGTTGCAAAGTTGGGACGAGTTGCGGCGGTCATTGGTGGTCCACCAACCCGCACGTGGTCTATGACCGGGCACCGCACTGATGGACCACATCCGCTCCGCTCGCCCACTGAACCCTTCGGCCTGAGCACTCTCACCTCTGACGAGCGTGATCTCGTTGATCGTGA